>CM062368.1:37003866-37183758 GCA_031216125.1 Dalbergia cochinchinensis
GTCTCTTTATATGCCCATTGGCATGCTTAATAATGACAATTGGGAATTCTGCTATCATACTTGGACTTTGGGCAGCACATTTTATTTGGACATATTACTGTGTTGTGAGGTACTTTTCTTGGCTGCTACGTTTTCAAATTCTTGTAATTGATCTATGATCTATCAATTTACCTTAATATTGTAATAATTTTCTCATTCTGATTTCCCTAATTGACAGTGCTAAACAATTAGGGCCTCTTCTGAAGCTTGTCATCTGCATATTTGTACTGCCGCTGTTGCTGATTTCGTGGTAATTATTTGGTATTGTTGGAAGTTTCGTAGGCGGAGTAGCCTATGGATTTCTTTCACCAATATTTGCTACTTTTGAAGCTGTAGATGAAGGAAGAGATGACAAACTTTTCCATTGTTTTATTGTATGTTTTGTTTTGTTCCCCCCCTAAATGTTGTTATTTCTGTTATCTTCTTGTTATCTATTACCAAAATTTCATGCCACTTCCACAGGATGGTACATGGAGCTCTGTTACAAGAAGCTGCATGGTTGTCAAGGATGTAAAAGATGTTTGTTTCCATTCTTATTTCTCGGTTATGGATGACCTGCGACAAAAGGGACCTCCAAATGGAAACTACTATGAGATCAGGTATTGGCATTGTGTGCCTCACTGTGTTTGTTTATTTATGTTATATGTCTCTAAAGCTTTCTTTGGAATTCATTGATACTTGTACACACATCAGAATTGTTTGTTTTGTCTAGCCAACTGGGTGGTAGTATCTTGCTCATTGCACTTGTCTGCATGATGAATATGGACCTCATAATCTAGTTATATTTTGTGTTTATAAAGATGTGTATTAATACTCATGTCTTTCATGTCTATCCGAAGTTAATAGTGGTTAAGTAAGTAGTTTCCTTATTACGAAGCTCCCTTTTTTTCCATTATTGATGATGGGAGATTGTTCTTGTACTGTTGTACATCACCCTTTTACTTCCCATTTTTTCATATTTTCAAATTTAGTTGTGTAGACAAAATGATTTTGACTCCAGTTACTAGTTCTATAACTTTTGGGAGGTGAACATGTTGTGGATTATATTAAGTTGAGACAAATTTAAAAGTTTTGGGAAAATTACACTAACCTCTCCTAAAGTTTGGTAAAATGCAACTGTTAGAAACCAATGGAATTGGGTCAAGCACAATGGGCCCTAATTGTAATTACTGAAGCATGAGTGAGAGAAAAAGTGTTAAGAAGTGTGATTGTGATGTTTGTGTGCTTTGTGCGTGGAGTGCGAGGATTGTAACAGAATACTTGTGGGATAAGGGTTGTTACAGCATATGCATATGCTGATGTGAATAGTATATAAGGGAAGGGGATAGGGGAAGTTGGTTAGGCAGAATATTGGCTAGGCACTTGGAGAGTTGAGCTGCTATAGTGCTCCGGATTCCCTCTGTTTCTGCATATTATATCAATTTTCCTTTCTATTAATACATCAGTATACTCCATTTCTGTATCTTTCTTTTGTGTGTCTATCAGCAACTCGCACCCCCTCTATTTTCAAACTTTGCATAATAGGTCCTTGAGTTTTGAATAATCCTACACCGACCTTCCCTACTAACGTTAGTCTGTAATTGACCTTAATCGAACAGTACACATGTGCACAACATATACTTTCTAATGACATTGTTGTAAATATTACAGATTATTATAACTATTAAATGATTATATTATCTATTTATTAAGTTATAAAAGTACACAATCTTCCCATTTGTTGTCAGCAGATTGTCATAGAAAATATTGACAAAGGCAGGCAGAATCTGTACGAATATAATTTTTTTCATAGGATATCTTCTGGTTCTGTCGAAGTTTTGATAAGCAAGTAGGAACCGAAGTACAGAAACTTATATAAGCAAAATGATTCTTTAAATTAATTACTCTACCATTTTTCTTCCGATATAATGAACCAGACGACACTGAGTTGTTCAATTATTCTTCTTTCTTATGCATTTTGTGTGTTAGTCATATCTGTAGTCTATGATATTTAACACGAGCTATTTGACTGTACATCTTCACAAGCAAAATAAGTTAGCTGTATTGGTGGTTTATTGGCACTTAAAAGCACAACAAAATTGTGACTGTCAAAAGGAATTCCATTAAAACATGTTTCATAATACACCTAATGTGATGCTATCTGACACACAGGAGTTATGCTTATATGATCTATTTTGAAATTTTAATGATGTCTCTTTTTTCTGTTTCGATGCAGGCTGCTGTATCTTCCTGCTGCTATTATTGCTGCAGTTATTGGCATCATAGTTGATGTGCCAGTTATATCATTTGTTGCCATATGCAAAGGCCCTTACATGCTTTTTAAGGGTTGGCACCGCTTGTTTCATGATCTCATTGGCCGTGAAGGTCCTTTCTTGGAGACAATTTGTGTACCTTTTGCAGGTCTTGCTATCCTTCTGTGGCCATTGGCTGTTGGTGGGGCGGTTTTGGCGTCCGTGATAGCAAGTTCCTTTCTTGGTGCCTATGCAGGGGTTATTACTTATCAGGTGAATGCTCATATCTTTTCACGCTCTTCTGCACTAATGTTATTATGGCCAGTTATGATATACTTGGGTTAGATAATTACAAATTTGTAGCAGTTTGGTGGTAAGCTTACTTGGCTAACCCCATGCTTTCCTGGATGGATTCCTATTGAAAAGCCACTGGTCAATGCTGAAGCTAATCTGCAGAGGCAACATTGGGTATAGGTATTGGCAGGGAAAATAATAGTTATAACATTTGCTGTTGGTTGGTATATCACAGCATCCAATTCCCAGTTTGTCTTGGGCATTGCATCTTGAGTAGTATTTGGATAATAAATATAAAAAAGTGAAGATCTAAAAGCTTCCAACTCTACCTCACTTCTTCTCTTCTTTTGTTTTTTTGGATCAAAGAAGAACTATTATTAACAAGAAGAGAAGAATATTACAGAGAGAATTGAGGATAAGAGATCCTCATTACAAAGATAATACTAAGGCCTCAGCATCCAACTCTACCTCACTTTTTCTTTTCTTTTTTATTTTTTTAATAAAATAAGAGATATTATTAACAAGAAGAGAAAAATATTACGAAGAGAGTTGAAAATAACAGATCCTAATTACAAAGATAATATGAAGAAAAGAAAAGATGAGCAAAGCCTTCCGATCTCTGAGCATATCTGAGAGGGAAACCCTTCTAAAATCATCATGTGCTTTGCACCCGGTAGAAGCCAATCGCAAGACTTGCTTATCCAAATGTCTATCATTAAAGATGGGAGATTTGCACTCCAGCCACATACACCAAACGACGGCATAGACTGCATTATGCCACAAAGATTTAGCTTTCTTCCTTCTCCCAAAACCAACAACTCTAGTCAACAGAACTTGATCCAAAGAATTAGGACACACCCGACACTCTCCAAAGATACCAAACAGAGCATTCCATAACAAAACTAGTCATAGTAAAATGCAAAAAGAGAGATAAGGGATTGATTCTAAGCTAGAACTTAACACAAATATCAAGGGAGATAGCCTTCTGTGGTCAACGAAAATCGAACCTACAACAATACAAGTCATTGATGTTAACATGATAGATTGCCATCTCTGGTTGGTAAGACAACACATTGTTAGGTTTCTTTGTTATGTTTGCTGAGCCCAACAGGCTCAAATATGTTAGCTATGGTTCTAGCTTCTTCATGGGTCACACCAAACAACCAGCATGCTTGCAATTTCTAAACTCCTGGTGTAAGAAAGCTTTCCAAATTCCTTTCAATATAGCTTATTTGATAATGCCACGTGAAGCATCTTGATATTATACTTAGAAGACATCATAAGGTCTCACTAAGGTAAGATGAACTATGTTTATTTGTTCTTTGAAATACAGGAGTCCTCTTTCTTGTTGGGCCTTCGGTACATTGTTGCAGCTTTGGCCCTTTATGATGAATACAGCAATGATATTCTTTACATGCCCGAAGGAACCTGCTTTCCTAGGTTTTGTTCCACTCTCTATATTTATCAATGTGACTAGCAGTTTATGCTTTTGTCTTGTGTTTTCACACAATTGATCATTTGATAGGCCTCAATATCGAAAAAAGGTTGATTCGTCACAGAGAACTTCACATTCAAATTCCTTCTCAAGACCCAGCTCCTTTCAAAGGGCTCCCTCCCGGACATATTCAATGAAAAATAATATTGCTGAGTTGAAATCACTTGAGGTATTCTTTTAGCATTTGGTGCGTAATGATGCATAACTCAAATATCACCTTTATCCTTGGATATTCTTGTTTGGCATTTTGCTTGAGGATCAGAACTAATGAATGTTGCTGTTCATGTGTGTAGCTGTTGGATGTCTTATTCAAGGAATGTCGTCATGTTGGAGAAAAAATGGTTTCCGAAGGTCTAATAACACCCAAAGACATAGAAGAAACCAAGTCTGGTAAAGGGAGTCGAGTTATTAGTGTTGGTTTGCCAGCATATTGCCTACTCCAGGGATTGTTGCGCTCCATAAAAGTCAATTCCACGGGTATATTGATAAGTAAGTGGAATACTTGCGGCAGTTCTAGTTTGTCTTTCCTTTCACCCTCTTCCTATTCATCATTTCCATTTGATTTTCTCTTTTCTGTATGTTCCCCCTTCCTTTTTTTTCCTCATGTCAAGACTATTTTCTTTTAACCATGTTGAAGAAACCATTTGTTACTTGCTCATTGTAGGTGATGATACTGAACTAACCACCACAAACAGACCAAGGGAGAAATTTTTTGAATGGTTTTTTAGTCCCCTTTTGATCATTAAAGAACAAATCAAAGCTGAAAATCTTTCTGCCCAAGAAGAGGACTACCTATGCAGATTAGTTCTTTTGACTGGTGATGCAGAGAGGTTGAAGAATTCTAGTATTGGACCAGCCCCCCAATCTGAGGTCAAACGTGCTGAACTTGATGCATTGGCTAGAAGGTGCTAACCAGATCAAAAACTAGCTATTTTTGTTTCGTGTGATAATCCATTTAATAAGGTTTTGAGGTTTTCTGTCTTATTTTGTTTTCAATTCTGCTACACAGACTCCAAGGGATCACCAAATCTATGACAAGGTTTCCAACCTACAAGCGTCGTTTTGATTATATTCTAAAACAATTATCTGATGAACTCGCTGAGAAGCATGGATCTCAATCAGTGACCAGATCAAGAAGCGCATTTGCTCGCATGATTAGTTTTAAATCTTTCAAGGGAACAAGAACAAATGGTTCTGGTCAAGGCTCAGAACATGCAAGAGATGTAGAGGATTCTTGAGAAGAATACCATGTATGATATTTGTAACCCAAATAAACAAAATATCATATCACAGGAATAGTCTTTGGTCTATTTTGGATAGAAAACCGAAGTGTAATTGATAGTAAAACGGTAATTTCTGTCCTTGTTTGTTCTGCACTTTTTTTTTGGTCTGTACTTACGTGACACTAAGGAGCATCTAACATAACGACGATTTCCCGCTCTGCTGTCTAACTTTTGAAATTGTTAAAATGTACTGTCTTAAACCTTAGAATAACTTATGTTTATTTCAAATAGAAACTGCTCACATTCATAATAGCTCTTTCAATTTCTTTTTTGGCACTGAATTTTGTTCTTTTTAAATATTTTAATTTTGATACATTAATAGTATTATCTAATTAAGTTATTTTATTTATATAATCTTTCAAATAATGTGTAAGATTAAATCATTATGACTATTGTGATAAGATACTATTGAATGACTGTATAAAATGGTTATTGTCAGTTTATTAAAATTAAATTCATATACTATTATTTACCTAAACAGTATACACAAATAGTGCCTGACAATTTGCTAATGATATTGATAGTAGCAAGACTGGGATAATAGATTTTTTCATGTTAAATTTTTATATAATTTTATCATGTGTGATATCCCATTATTAATTTAAAAGATGAGCTACAAGCACGATATATGATATAAGGTAATTAATAACAAGAGATCACAAATGACAATGTAAGCATATCTAGGCATGCAATGATACAACCACAAGTCTCGTCGCCAAAGACCACCCGTAAATTACCATCATGTCTGCCTATCTAGCTGTCATCGTCTATCCAGTCCTCAGCATGCTTTACATGTTTTTAACTCTTGCTTACGGTCAATACTCAATAGTTGGATCAAGTAGTTTGTGTTGTTTGAGTAATAATTTCACGTGTTCTAAATGTGACAAAAGAAAGACATAAAAATTAAGTATTTTCGGTTGCAATTCAAAGGTTTTAGGCTAATTTTAAGCCTAACATGTTGAGTATTAATTTATTACTAAGTAAAACCTCAACTTAGTCTCTCATATTTATAGTGGGAGGAGACAAATTAGTTTCTCGAATTTCAAAAATATAGACAAGTCAATCTCTCTGGAAATTGTTGTCTGAGTTGTGTTTTATTAACTTAGTTATGTATACTGTTAACTTATTTACGTGTACTATTAATTTTCATCATGGATCCTAACTTGTCTTACTACTCTAGATGAAGTCGTTTAGACCTTCTTCTTCATTGTTTCTCTAATGATAACATTCTCCTCAGAAGAAATATTTTGACTTTAAGTTATTTTTTATTTTGTGTAGAACAAAAGAGTGATGGAAGTTAGGATTCACCGTGAAAATTAATAATACATGTAAATAAGTTAACAAAACACATGGATATTTATGTGAATAGTTCAAATGACAATTTGACAAATAGAATAATTTGTCTCCATTCGTGAAATTTGAAAGGCTAGTATCAGACTTTTCAAATCTGAGGGACTAATAATTTATACGTCACTATAAATCTGAATGACTGAATTGGGAATTCAATCTTTATTTTTTTAAGCATTAGATTTCATCTGTTATTATTCCACTTAATATGTAAGATCACACAACTATGATATGCAACATATTGTAAAAAATTTTGAATATGAGAAATAAATCAAAAGATAATCAGAATCTAGCAATGAAAAGAATGAATAAATTTGATTATAGAAGACGTACATCCCTAAATTTGGATACAGAAGAATTCAATCTCACATTCAGGTTAACAACCATGAAATCAGGAGACAAAATAGGTATTAAGAGAGGGAGAGAGAGATAAAGAGAAAGAGATTCAAAAGAGGAAAAGACAGAATTAGTCTATCTATATGTAGATCTCCTTGTTGGCACAAGATTAGTTGGTCCGCCTCATATTGCAGACCAACATTAGTCTCACTTAAAAAACAACAAAATATTCCCTCTGCATATTTTTATTAGAGGGTCCAAACTATATTATTTTGTAAGTAGGACCTTATTCCATTCTCACTCAACAATTTTACCTCAGAACCAAACACCAAATTCCTCTTTCATTCCCCCTTCATTCAAGGCTTGTATTGAGCAGACCGCTCGCAAGCCACTAGCGGCAAGGTGTTGAGGAAGTAACTGGCAATAAAGGCCATCTGCTCCAGTGACTGGCAGAGTAAAGAAGGTATACTGTCTATGTCTCGACACATGGTGGTGCTGAAGAGATTAGGAAGTACCAGAAGTGCATCAACCTTTTGATCAGTAAGCTTCCCTTCTAGTGGCTCGTTAGCGAGATTGTGCAGGACTTCATGATCAATCTTCAGTTCTAGAGCAGCGTTGTTGCAGTACTTCAAATTCCCTCAAAAACTCTAGTTTTTTTTTTCAAAAAATGTCTTTTTGAGCAAAAACTCTAGTTTTTTTTTTCAAAAAATGTCTTTTTGAGCAAAAACTCTTTTTAAGAAAATCTAATTCTTATTCACCTACAAATCCAATTCACCAGTACAAGAAGCATTAGAGTGATGAAGAGGGATCCCGATATTTCCTTTTTGATATCTTTTAAATGTTTTTCTTTTTGGATGAGTATGTTACTATTATTGTAATATGTTTAAATCAAGAGGTTATATATGGAAATGACTTGCCATAGAATATTGAAAATCAATTTTGAATCTTGAGGCCTAATATAACTTCTTAATTTATTACTACCTTGATTTTAGTATCTCACCTCTAGTCAAGTTGCTTTGCTAGATTATGGGCAGGTGAATGATTTCCCAGAATAGTTGAGGCTTGGTTATACTAATCTAGTTCTTGCAATTGAGGATTGTGACCATGAAGAGCTATAAAGCTATAGGTATTGAAGTTTGTATTCAAGTCTCATCTATATAACGCTTCTTCTCTTGTTTGTTGAAAATAACAATATAAATAGATAGCTTATCTAATATTGGGCTATAGATTGCACTAATAATACAAATAGGAGTAGATAATGAAAACAATTTGTAATTTTTGTAGAAAATGGGTTTGGTAAACCAAGACATTTGAGGAACAAGAAGAAAAAAGAAAAGATAGATAAGACAAGGAAGAGAAAAATAAAGGAAATGTTGGAAAAATATGAACTACTTAATTCTTGATAATTAACATTTGATGGCTTTGACTAATCTTTTTTTATTGAAAAACTTGCTAAGTTGACGCTAATTTGCCAAGACAAAAAGAAAAAGAAAAATAAAAAATCACGACTTGATCTCAATTGATCTCTATGAAATTTGAAAGTAGAAACATTGAATTGATACGAAACCGTGATTAGTTCAAACTAGTAAATATTAATAACAGAATCTAAGAGCTATGCCATAGTATATGTCTTGGTACATCAACCTCCTTTCCTTCGTTTTGATTTTTATCATTTATTGTTACTGTCACAATAGGCATTAAAGTGTTTAACCAGAATTGCTACATTCAAATCTGATTATCTAAATACTTGTTTTAATGTGAGTTTCATAGGGAGCTTGGTATAGATACCATAAGAAAATGTGAAAATGAGCAACAAGAAATGTTTAGATTGGGAGAGACAATGTTTGGTGTCGCCTTTGAGTGCTCTCAGTTATGATTAACCCGATAATCATATATTTGTAGGGATAATCTGCGATTGAATCTATGACTAGTAAAGATCTTGTTGGTGATTGGGTTGGTTCTTGAAATGGATGAGGTAATTTTTTTCCATAAACGTGTTTAACAAAGTAAATGAGGGGCTTGTGAGTTGTCTAAAAAAGTTATTTATGTCAAAGTGTATAGTTCTAATGGAATTTATTTGTTTTTGCAAGAAGAAGGGATGCAATGAGTGAGGAGTCTTTGATGGGCAAGGAGCCTATTGACAACGATGAGGTGGATAGGGTTTCGTTTGATGAGGATAGTATGGCTAATTATGGTATATGCATAATGAGCATTATGGTATTGATTCTATCGAAGACAATGGGTCTTGAGTTCTGGAATTTACATGAGAATGATGTTAGAAATTATCATTTTGGTGATAATGCAATAGCCTATGAACTTTACGATAGGGTTTAGCGTCTAGAGTTTAGGGTTTAGTGCAAGAAAAAGCAAGAACATGACAAATAAGAAGGGCTGCTTGTCATTTAAAGTTTTGAATGTTCTTGAGAAGGTTATAGACCATTGAAATAGTACAACGTGGAGAATCAGAAGAAGGAGCCAACAGTAGAGACTAGATGTAGGTGCATCGTTGGGATGAAGGTTTGTCTTGACAGGTCAATTAGTATATGGGTGATAACATGTTTTTCAGATGAGCATAATCACAAATGTTTGGTGTAACATCCCATGTTGCTTTATGGATTAACGACTGTCCCCACAAATAAATACGGATCTTTTTAGTGTGCTTTGTCCTCACTCACACGCTTCTTGGGAAAACTTCCCAGAAGGTCATCCATCCCAAAATTACTCCAAGTCAAGCACGCTCAACTATGGAGTTTTTTAATGACGGGATGCCAAAAAGAAGATGCATATTGTTTGTATAGGTAGTATAAATCAATTCATATAAGCCTTCCTTAGCTGTATAGTCCTATGCCTACATAGTGACAGGATCCCTCTCATTCGAGTGTGTAATCGGTTCATTTATGTACCCTTCTGCTTAGAAGTCTGCCAGGAGCCGCTCCTTGTACCAGCGATCACTCCCCGACTTCGTCACCAGGCATTACATTTGGACCCAAGATTTTATGGATTGATGCCCACTTATAGGAAGATGATAAATGTTGACATTGGCTAGATGAATAGTATGAGGAGGGGTGGTATTAGCACAATACACATATATGGTTCAATTGCTAGTCAATCCAGTGTGTATCAACAAGTTGGTTTTGTACTAAGAGACATGTATGATCAAGTTGCAAAGCAAAGGCATCAACTTGTAGGTGATGGAAGTTCAACAGTGGTATTCCTTAGGGATATGGCATCAAGTGACCATGCTTTTATTTGAAGCATGTTGTAGATGGGGGATGGAACGTTGTATAATATATTTTGGTATGATGGGACTAGCTAGTTAGACTATATGGATTTTGGTGATGTTTTAGTATTTGATGCCATATATAAGAAGAATAAATATAGGTATCCTTTTGTTATGTTCTCAGGTGTAGATCATCATTATCAAACTATTGTTTTTGCTAGTGCTCTAGCATTTGATGAGATAGAGGAGACTATGTATGGTCATTGGAGTAGTTCTTGGAAGTAATGAAGGGTAAATCTCAAGTTTCTGTTATAAGTTATGGCAATTTGGCAATGAGGAATGCAATTAAGAAGGTTTTCCCTAATGCATATGACAGGCTTTGTGCATGGGACTCGATTCTAAATGCCACTAGCAACACTAGGAACCCTAAGTTCATATCTAAGTTTAGAACATGCATGATGATGGACTATGAGATTAGAGTGTTTCGTAAAAACTAGTTTGAACTTGTGGAGCATTTTGATGTTCAAGACAAGCCATTGATTATTGAAATGTATGAGAAGAGAGAAATATGGGCCACTGCACATATTTGGGGAAGGTTTTTTGCTGGCTTTCAAACTATGTCTCATTGCAAGGTTTTGCACTCTGTTCTTTCAAAGTATGTTAAATCCCAATATGACTTCACTAATTTTCTTACTCACTTTGATTGTTTTTCTCAACCATTGATGGTATAATGAGGCTAAGGTAGACTATGTCAATGCACATGGTGAACCTGTGATGTAGACAAACTTGCAACCTCTTGAAAGGTGTGTAGTTAATGTGTATACTAAGGAGATATTTTTCCTATTTCAGCCATATCTTTTGAGGGTTAGAATGCTGAAGTATTTGCATACTAAGGAAACAAGATCACATATGATTTATGTACTGGGGAAGTATGGACAACCAAATGATGTTTGGCATGTCTGTTATTGTCACAAACCTTTGAAGTTCAAGTGTTTGTGCCTTAGAATAGAGTCCTTAGGAATACTTTGTGAACATATCATTTTTGTGTTGGTTCATCTTGACATATGCGAGTTGCCAAAATGTTTTAGAATTAGATGGATTGACCAAAGAAGCAAAGGCATCTGCTTATGATACTAGTTTGATGACGCTGAATGCTTTTAAATCGAGTTAGTATTGTACCCTAATTGATTGGTATAGGTAATTGACAGATATTGTGGGAGACTGACTTGATTTGTTGAAGCATGGGACAATGCTATGCTTGTCCTTGCAAGTTACAAAGTTGAGGATGGTCAGTTCTTTTAATGATGTTCCTAGAAGCCCTCATTAGTATAGGACAAAGGGATAGTCTGGTAGGACATCTAGAAGGAACTCTCAACATTGTGGAGTTTGTTGTATGGAAGGTCATAAGCAAACAACTTACCTTTCTCGAAATGACATTGAGGATGAGCCTAACTCAAGCCTCTATGATGAAGATTTTTATGATAAATTGGTGACGAATAATTTCCTTGTTAGAGGTAAGATTAATATTGTACTTATTATTGTACTGACATGTTTATACCCATATTGCAGGGATATAGAGATCTTCATGGACAAAATGATGGTGAGTAGGAAGAATGTACTGATCTAGCATTTGATAGCTAGGGATTTTTATTATTTTGGACCTGTTGTAACAAAACTTGTTGCCAAACATTAAATCAGGTGATTTTTTTTTTTTGCTTTTTCTAGTTTGCTTTTATTTGTAGACAATAGTTGAAAGAGGAATGTGTTTCATTGTTTTGATTTGTTACTAGACAATCCTTTAGGAGTTGAATCATTAGAAGAACTGAGATAATTGGACTATCTTTTATTTGATTTTGCAGCTTTGTTTAATACCATTGGATGTAATCTTTGTTGAAGATAGATAATGTTAAAGGAAGATAAGGATACGTGACATGTTTAAATCTATGAGTTGGGGGGGTTGTGCATAATGCAATGTAGATGTGTTTTTGCAAGGTGTTGCAAGTTGCTTGAGTTGTTGTGTTGTCTTTTTGCCTAGCCTTGTTGGCTATATGGGTTGGCTATGAGAAATGGGATTATGGTTTATCAAAGCAATCAATTTTTTTAAAAAAAAAAGAAGAAGAAGAAAAGGTATTAAGTATTTGAAAGGGGAGCAAGTTTTGCAGTTTAGTTTGATAATTGAGATGGTATATGTGTGATGAGGCTATTAGGTACACAAATAATAAATTGGGGGTCAGTCTCTTGTTATGTGGTTTTGTGGTTATCTGAGATTATGCTAAATTTTGATTTTCTAAGATTATGTTGTATTCTACTTTTTGTGTGCAGTGGGAGGAAGGTGGCTAGGTGGTTTGCTATATGTTTTGATTAAGTCTAGTTAGAATTGAGAAGGTTTCAAGAAATAATAATATGAATCTATGAATGATGAAGTGATTCGCTTGTATGAGCTTTGAGAAGTATATAGATAGGACTAGTATTTGAAGTATTTTGGTTGGTAGCATTTGACCATTTGATAATTGTCTTAGAGTAGTTTTCAAAAGATACAATGCCTTATAAAATTTGCACTATTGCAATCTATAAGCTTCCTTTTGTTTTATTTAGCACATTATAGCTACCCTATGTCTTGTCAATCAGCTATGATACAGGTCTTATCAATGAGAAAAAAAAATTGGATCTAGTTAAAAATAATTTCATCCATGACATGACTTTCTACTTGAGATCTATGATTGCATGCCCCTATTTTAATCTCATTGAATCAGATTCCATACACCAGACATTTAGCCTTCCAAATCCTCTATTCTTTCAAATACAACCAAAGATTGGCCTGAGGAGGAGGTTGATAAAATAGTAGAGATAGTTGATTATGACGCTATTATGTACGCTCATTTCACTGATTATTCCCCCAACTTATAATAAAAATCAACATTGTGTCAAGTTGTATAAAGTTGTAGTTCTTTTATTTGTAGGTAGCTATATTTTTTGTGTTAATGAGAGATAGATGTCTCAGCCAACAAATTCTCGTAGACTAATTTTTTTTAATTGTTATATGTTAATATGTGGGACGCTTTATATTTTGGGCTGCTACTCTGAATCTTGTTGATATATGCTAATTTCAATTGAGGCTTTTGCTTGTGAGTACAACTGGTAAATAGATAAATCACAACATAAATAAAGCATATCTGGTTGCTACATTTTTGTGATTCGTATGCCTAACCATGTTTTATGTTTATGTGCGTCAATTATGGTTTTGCTTTGAGTTGACAAATCTTTTACTTGCATTTAGCATATGCCTGCAATGAGAATATTAAATGAGTTGTTGATAGTTGTAGCCCCTTATGTTTGTTTCTTTAATTTGTGTTTAAAATTATGCTGACTTGAAGAACAACAGATTAATAAATTACACATTCAACTTTGATCAGATGCTTTATGATAAGGTGCTATAACCGTATACAAATTTTGAGTGTGCTTGTGAAGTTACAATAAAGAAGCTAGTGGATTTAGTGACTGTTACTTCCTTTCCTCTTGTTTTTCTCCCCTAACAATGATCCTATGATGTGTAACGTAACCTTTGAGAGTAACATGTAGTTGATAACATTGGTGAAAAAATAACTTTCAAATTTTGGTAAATATTAGCGCATGGATAATTGCTTAACAAACCATTTGATGTTCCCTCCATGGGTTATAACTTGGGGCTGACTCTCTAAAGTGTAATGGTTTTCTCCATCCTATTAAAAGTTGCTATCCAAACAGCTCTATCTATGAAACTACTCTTGACAAGTGTTCAACTTTTTCTTTCCTCCCAAAACTAATTGATTTGAATTTATTTAAATTAAGTGTATTCGTGTATGTGTTGTCAACTTATGTGTTAGAAAGGCTTATTTGACTAATATTTTATAAAAATTGATTTTGAAGTAACTATTGACATTTCTATTCAGTTGAATATAAGAATATGTGTACTAAAAGGCTAAAGTAAAGAAACACATGTTGAAGAACTTTTTCAAAAGCACACACCATAGAGCATATGTGCTTCCCAAATGAGAGTAAGCCATTTACTGTCATAAAAATTAATTATATTAATGATCACATTCAGAGCACAAATTAATGCCTTTAGTCATCAAATTGGTACGTTTGACTAATGATACTAGATGACTATGCATTCAATCTTAGTTAACTAATAATATTATTTTTTTTATATAAAATGCTATATAGTGGGATGCTTTGGTTTCTTTATCAACTTATATTTATTTTGATAACATGCTAGAAGTCCAAAGCAAGAAAAGCTTTTGAATATTGCTGTGAACAAGCATATTCTCTCCGTAAAAGGATTATAAGACTTACTAAATGAATGAAATGATAATCTTTGTTATTATTTTAGTGTTGTACACAGTTACATATATATGGAGTGATCAGTCCCTATCATTTATGATCTGTTACAATAGATTACATTTGAATGGTTAAACTTATTCAAAGAGAATAAAAACTGAATTGTAGCAGAGAGATACAATGCTAATTACTAGGAAATGTTGTTTGAGTTTGTTGAAGAGGATGGACTCGATGCAGTCATAATACACCTCTTCAAGATGAAGTTGTTGTTGGTAGTTTTTATCTTGTCCCGAAAAGCTTCAAAGGAAGTTATTGGTAATGGTTTAGTGAGTATGTCGGCCATTTGGTCTTTAGATGAGACATGAGAGACATTGATTTTTCCACCTTAAGCTAGTTGATGAACAAAATGGTAGTCCAAGTCAATGTGCTTCATTCGTGCGTAGAGAACTGGATTGGAGATAGGTAAGCGGCACTTATGTTGTCACAAAGAAGAACTAGTGCAAAAGGTGAAGGAATGTGAAGTTCTTGTAAGAGATTAGTTATCCACATGATCTCAGTTGCAGTTGTTGCCACTACGCGATACTCAGCCTTAATAGAGGATCTTGCCACTGTTCTTTGCTTCTTTAAGCTCCACGAAACAGGGTTGTCACCAAAGAAGGAGATGTAAGCTGAAGTGGAGGTTCTGTCATCAAAGTTTCCTCCCCAATTTGCACCTGAATAAGTGATGAATGACAGAGACTTTGGCTTTTGCAGCAAAATACCATGATTAATGGTGGACTTTAGATATCTAAATAGTCTCTTTAGGTGTTGAAGATAAGTGGTAGTAGGTTGATGCGTGAATTGTGAGAGTTTATTAATGGCAAAGGATAGGTCTGGTCTAGTCATATTGAGGTATAGAAAGCACTAGTCATTTGTCTGTAAGTTGTGGCATCTATATGTGGTGATCCATTTAAAAGAGTGAGAGTTGCTGTTGAAGCAAGAGGAATAGGTGATGGTTTCGCCCTTTGCATGTCAAATTTTTCTAGGAGATTACGAATGAATTTATGTTGGGACAGAAACAAACCACTCTTATGAGGAACAATTTCCACACAAGAAAGTAGTGAGGGAAGCATAGATTCGTATGTGAGAATTTTATTGAGAGATTCTTAATGAAGGTGTCCAAAAATGTCTGGTTATTACTTGTAATTAATAAATCATCCACATATGCTCGGAAATAAATAATGATGTGTGATCTAGAATAGACAAATAAAGAAGCATCACTTTGACTGCAACTGAAACCATAGGACAGAATAAAGGACTTAACGGCATTGTGCCATGCCCGAGGGGCCTGTTTAAAGCCATAGATGGCTTTCCTCAGACGGCAAACATAGTCAGGGAACTGGGGATGCTTGAATCCTGGGGGCTGGTCCATGTAAACTGTTTCAGATAATGTGCCTTGAAGAAAGGCATTGTTGACATCAAGTTGATGCATAGGCTAGGAGTTGTGAAGAGCAATAGTGAGAATAACCTTGACTGTTTGTGGTTGAACTACTGGTGCAAATGTCTCCCCAAAATTAAGGTCCTATTGTTGTGTGAATCCTTTTGCTACAAGATGGGGTTTTTATCTTGAGATGGAACCATCAGGATTCCTTTTTATTCTAAATAACCATTTATAGCCAACAATGTTGTGACCCCTTGGGGGTGGAATTAGTGACCAAGTACCATTTTTCAATAGAGCATCAAACTCCTCTGTCATGGCCATGCGCCAGTGTTGATATTTCCTTGCCTCTCTCACATTGGAGGGTTCCAAATTTTCGAGTAGTCGGTATTTGGGGACTGTGAAGGAATGCTTGGGTTTGAAGATGCCATTTTGTGATCTAGTGGTCATGGGATGTGTTCTAGTGGATGGGAGGGGAGAATTTGTGTGTGGTGAATCTTGAGAATTAGTAGTCAATGATTGACTAGAGAACTTAGGATTTGCTAGAGTAGGACCTGTAGGAGTGTTGCTAGGTGCTTGCTGAGTGGCAAGTGCTGAAGATTCTATTGGTGCAGAAACTGGCAGAGTATGAACAGTGGGACTGATGCAATCTGATGAGTGTGTGCATGATGTATTATGCTGTGAGATGAGTAAATTGTAAGGAAAATTTGAGTCATGAAATTTAACATGCATAGATGTATAGATCTTATTAGAGACAGGATCAAGGCATAAATATGCATATTGAGTGGATGAGTACTCGAGGAAGATGCATGGGGTGGATTTTGGATCAAGTTTGTGTGATTCATATGGTTTTAACCATGGGAAACAAAGGCAACCAAAAGAATGCAAGTAATGTAGATTAGGTGAATTATTGTGCAATAGCTGATAAGGAGATTTCATGTTGAAAATTAGTGTAAGCATTCTATTGATAATGTAAGTTGCTGTTTAAAAAGCAAAAGACCAATATTTGGCTCATAAGTTTTCAAAATGGAGTAATGTCTTTTCTATCTCAATAATGTGTGTGTGTCTCTCCTTTCAGTTGTGGCATTGTGCTAAAGTGTATGTGGTGGTGTAGTGAGGTGTGTAAGGTCATGATCAGTAAGAAATATTCTTAATTTAATGAATTCTCCCCTATTGTCTAAGTATAAAGTGATAATAAAAGTGTTAAAAAATTTCTCTACTAATGCCTTGAACTTGGGAAATATTATTGAAACATCTGACTTATTTTTAAGTGGATACAACCAAACATACTTGGTGAAATGATTAACCAAGATTAAACAAAAAGAGTAACCATCTACTGATCTAACTGGGGCAAGTCCCTATACATTAGTGTAAACTAATTCTAGAGGCCTCGAGCTAGTTAAGGTTGATTGTTTGAAAGGTAGCTGTTGGCTCCTGGAACTAGCACATGAGGTGCAAGGACCTATTGGTTTGATCTTTATTTGCATAGACTTTGCCAGACGTTGGAGAAGACTAGATGAATGTCCTAAAATGTGATGGCATGGAGTGTTATTGGTGGAATGAAATGCATATGGTTGTGATGCCGAGCGAAAATGATAAACTCTATCTCTAAGAGGTCCTTCCATTAGTGGTTTCTTGGTTCTCAACTCCTTCACATGAAAACAATCAGCAAAGAATTCAATAGAAACCAGGTTAGTTTTACACAACTTGTAAACTAAAATTAAATTTTTAGAGATAAGGGGAACATGTAAAACATTTTTTAAGTATAGGATGTAAGAGTTGGAAAATATGGTGGATTGACCAGTGCGAGGATAGACAAGGGAGTACTATCACCAACATAGAGTTGATCTTTGCCATTATAAGGAGTTTGGAGATGTAGTTGATCCAATGCATTGGTAATGTGATGACTAGTACCACTGTCCATGAGCCATTCATTGTTTGTTGTAGGGGGCTGCCTGAACATTATGTGCAACAGGTTCGGATTTTGATTATTTTGGGTGACCAATGATCTTGTAACATTCCTTGGCAGTGTGACCATTGCGTTCACAGTATTGACACACTAATCGCCTAGTGGAACTTGAAGTTGGTCCTGAAGCATGTTTGTGTTGTTGTCTCTACTTGAATTGAGACTGCTGTTGAGCTTTATGAGAAGCATTTGCAATAGCATTGACAATGTCTTCAGTGGTTTGATTTTCACGATTTAGATAGGACTCATAATCAATGAGAAGATCATAGAGCTCATCAAAAGAGATGGGGTTCTTTCGAGCTTTAATGGCAGCAGACATTTCTTTGTACTCTGATCCTAGGCCATTTAGAGTGTAAATTACCAGATCATCATCATCAGGGGGCTGTGAATGACAGCCAATTCATCCAAGATTGCCTTTATTCCATGAAGAAATTGAGTCATGGATTGAGTTCCCTTGGAGGATCTGGAAAGTTTGTCTTTGACTTGCAAACAACTTGTTGAGGAGGTCCCATGCCTACTTTTAGTTGTGAACATTTCCAAGCATAGTGATAATGGTCAGTCAACTGAGCTGATGAGACTAGCAAGGATAAGATGGTCCTAGCATTCCCAGGTAGGGAAGGTAGAATGGTTGGTGGCTGGACAAGAATTGGTGCCATCAACATAGCCAAAAAGGCCATATCTAACAAGGATAGCCTTGATATGAACACGCCAGGCAGGAAAGTTATTGCTTGTGAGTTTGGTTGCATTTTGGGTATTAAGGACAACAAGAGAATTATCATTAGGTGGGTGTTGGACAGTAGTGTGTGTGTTAGGATTAGGCTCAGGTTTAGTGTGGGAAGTAGCAATGGACATGGTTATAGGATCGATTTTTGTTGTGAAGCTTCACTACGCTGATACCATATAAGACTTACTAAAGGGATGAAATGATAATCTTTGTTATTATTTCAGTGTTGTACACAGTTACATATATATGGAGTGATCAGTCCCTATCATTTGGGATATGTTACAACAGATTACATTTGAATGCTTGAACTTATTCAAAGAGAATAAAAACTGAATTGTAGCTGAGAGATACAATGCTAATAATTAGGAAATGTTGTTTGAGTTTGTTGAAGAGGATGGACTCAGTGTAGTCATAATAAGGAGTACGTGAAAACTCATGGAACAAGTTGAACTTTAATTCCATATTAACTCATACATTGAAACCATTGAACATTTATTGATCAAAAACCAAAAATGAACATTAATCAGAATGAAAACCAAATTGGCAGTAGAATTTTTGACAAAGTAAGGAATAATCTATATAACCAAATTGGAGATTATATACCAATTTCCCACCATATTTGTATAATATAGAATGTCAAGCTTAACATGGCAATAAATCAAAAGGAACTACTTAAACATAACTATGGTGGATATAAAAATTGAAATCAAAATTATGCCATTATCCTAGGGGATTGACCCTAAATTGAAGTAAATCGAATTTAAAATAATGGAATTATGCTGATAATGTCAACATACTTCAAAAAGCAGTACTTTGTTGAGGGTTAGAGGACCATATTATTAAATCTACAAGCCAAGTGAAAAATGAACTAAAATTTGTAATTACTGGTCATTTTTAATGCCATTTGGTGTTAATACCCTGCTAATGTCGAAGGTTAGTGTGCCATGTGTTTCACTTCCCACTATCTTTTTGCTCTATCCTCCATATCCTTTTGGGTAAATTACACTAACCTTCCCTAAGGTTTGTGGAAATGCAACTGACAACTCCTTTTTTTGTCCACCATACACTCATACCCCCTCTAAGTATTTATATTACAGTTACACTTCTCATTTACAGAATATCATTAGTAAACTTAACATAATGACATTTTTGTGATATTAACTGTTTTTAATAGCAACACATGGACATGATTTACTAGTAACTATAAAATTATCAAATCATTGTATTAATGGGGGGGCTTGTCATAACTTGATGTGATGAATTTTTGAAAACATAACTTACTTTTCCAAGAACTATTGGAATCATGTTTCATGTTCATCTATTGCGGAACCTAATCAGCACAGTCCTACTAGGAAGACAAGTATTATGAACACAAAAGTGTAAATCATCTTTCTTATGTTGAAGCAAATGGGTTATGTGTAATCGTAAAGTTTTACAAGGGTTTGAAAGATTTTGTTTACCTATGTTTAGAGTTGGTATGCCCTTTGCATACACACTTGTCAACCTATAAGTTCCATTGCTAATGGTAGCTCAACATAAACATAATATTTTGATGATATATTTGAGCTAGTACTCCCCCCTGGTTTAGGAATCAAAAGGTAAGTTGAATATATTTGTATAATTTCTGAGAAGTATGGTAAGTATGGTGTTTGTTTGATTTCAAGTATTGTACTAGTGTCCTGATCGTATGCCTCCTAGTATCAATTTGCTCCAAAACAAAATTTGAGTCAAAAAAGTAAATTAGGTGGGCTTGTTTTCTTTGATAAGGACATATATTTGTGAAAAAACATAAAAATTAATTGTTATCCATGTAAACATCTAGCATAACACAAAAATTCCTAACTTAAATATAATATTTAACTTGAATTAAAAAGTGTAGTAAAATAAAATTTCAATAAATTGCAAATTTAATTTGATATAAAATATAACACTTTAAACATAACTAAAACACACACAAAACAAAGGTGATACATGATAAGTTTTTCAAGAGCAATTTTCATAGATAATAACATTATTTTCTGTAAATGTCATCATTGTATATTTTCCAAAGTAGCTAGAACAATGAAATAAAATCTAGTAGATAGCGAATCCAACTAGAAAAAGAATAATTTATTTTATTTGACATTAAGTCGAAGAACATGATTAATAATATTTAGCAAAACAAATATAAAAAATTGATGAATATAGGAAGTCAACTTCTGTTACATTTGTAGTTTCAATTATGTGATGCTCAAAAGCCTTTATCTTAATCTTGTATTTTAATCATTATACACACATTCTTTAATTTACAAAATTCAATGTTAGGAATACTAATAACAAGATGAATTTGCTTGAGAATTGTAATAACAGTGAAGAATTAGCATGTAGAACAAATTATGAACCAAGATAAATTTCAAATTTGCACGACAACCTCCGAAATAAATTTAAATAGATGTTAAATTAAAACAGCTAGAAATATTACAAATTAAAATAATAAATAAGGAGTGAGATTAAATAATTGCATTTGTTGTATACAATTATTAATTTAATTTTGAAAATAAACAAATGACTAATTAGTAAATTAAGCATAAGGGCATTTTAGAAAAAATGCAAGTATTTGTAATTAATAAAGAGCGATAATAGACAAATGGGAGTGGGGCCTCCCCAAGTTTTGGGTGAAATGTAGCTAAAGTTTCTTTTTGCACTAGGTTATAAGCGGCTATAAAGTAGACGATATAGAGGACTTACAAATTTGACATCTGCAGTAGGCTGCATATATCTGTTGCTGTAGTGAAAGAGTAAGTCCTCTATTGTTTCATGTTGCATCATGTGTTCCTGCACGTGTGATCACAGTCAACATGGTGTATGCCAAAAAAAAAAAACTAAATCTAAAAGATTGGTGTACATATGACAAAGGAAGTTGGGAGGACTTAAATAGCTTTTTGTATTATGTGGTTGCTCCCATGTGCACCTAAATGCCTTCAACTCTAACAGCTGGTGCAAAAAAAAAAAAATCTTTTACTTAAAATTTATTAATCCACAAAAGCAAACATTTTATAAATACCTTATACTACCTTGTTGGTCAGAGTTTTCCTGTGACAAAGTTTCCATAGATTTCACCGTGTTGTCATTGTGCCCCCAATTTTTACAACACCTTCACTACCTAAGTAGATAACACGCGATAAATCATTTCAATCCTTCATTACTAGGACAAAAAAATTAAAAAGTTGTTGAACTTACTTGGGATCATTTTCTATGAAGAATACATATGCCCATACTTGAACATCTTTTTCATGGGAATATTTAACATTTTGAGAATCTCAACAAATAATTATAGGAATATTTAATACTAAACAAATAATTTGTTTAAAATATATAGCAATAATATTTGTAAAACTATTATTACTAAGAATGTCATTCTTGGGAATGTAATTTCAAACATTGAAACAAATGTTGTGTGTATTACCTTCGTGTTTCACTTTCCACCCAAGGCCCATGTTTTGACATTGTAACTCAAAATAGAAACAATATGGCAGAGTACTTTAATTACCAGGAACAACATGCTCACAACAACCCTAATCCTTGCCAACTGTCCAATCCTAACCCATGTACAACGTTGAAGACCAACTACTTGCCAGGCTTGGCACCAATGCCAACCTACATACTTGGCAAAACACATAACCCAACAAATGTCAATAGAAAGAAGGCTATCCCTTTATGTTATACTAAAGCCTAAGACTTGGCACCTAAATTGTCAACACTGGGTTGTCTTTATGCCCTTGTATTTTATTGTCCACTGTAACACTATTGACCCTACTATCTTGTACATTAACCTTAGTTTTTCTTGTCTGTTTCCCATTCAATTGGATGAAAATAAATCAAAAATTCATGTGTCAACTAGCCACATTATAATAGCATACAAAAAGTAACCTCCATTCAACGGATATGTTTTAGCTACTGTGCTCATACAATGTGATCATGGCCACTGCAAGGGCTAATATGCAGAAAGTCTGCCTAGTTTTTTGAGGCTGGACTCCTGGGATATATTTTCCTTGGCTTGAATGTCACTGTCAAGTATATGGATTTAGTAGGGCAGTGTATGAGGCATATAAGTCACACTAGGAGGCATAAATGGCATAGGGAATGTTCGTCGCTACACTGGACCTACTAGAAGGTCACAACATGTAGGAAATGATGCATAATGATCATCGTAGAACAACATCAATGTGCTCATAAGCCTCAGTTACAATCCAACTGTATGTCATATTGGCCATTGCCTTTGGTATGTTTTTGTGGGCCCGTAAATAAGCACTGCAGTCTATATGGACAACCATCTGAATTGCACTAAAGGTTGAAGGTTTTTTTTTCTTTAAGTTTGTGGGGTATTGGGTAGGACTTAACTTTGTATTTTTGGAAAGATAAAATAGGCTTAATGTACATGAAAAAAGACGGGGTATTATGTTTCTCTTTGTCCTTTTTTTTGAGTATATGTCGGCTTGGTTTTGCTTCTTCCATAGTTAGCTTCATTCTTTGATTCTATGTATCTTGAAAAAACTTAATCGCATATTAATTGTCATCGTTGTCTCTGTTTTATGATCTTTTGTTGATTGATGAAACTATTTAACGATTTGTTCATGTATAATCCCACATTAGATTAGTTCTCCATTTACAATTTATTATGGAATACTAGTAAGACTCATCCTATATATGCATGCATTTTTTTCATGGAGCATTTCTATTTAACCTAAACCTTTATTTTTGCTATTTTGGTAATGTTTATGACAATTTTTTAAAGACCATTTGTAATTAACCAATACACAAAAAAAGACAACTTTTTTTTGTGTGTGGAAAGACTAAAATCCATAGCAAAGTAAGAAAAGGTCTACTTTTTATTTTTGGTCTATTATTTGAATTTTGATCTCCTTACCTAAAAAATTACATGTACTTTACTATAGTTAAATATGCGGATCATGGGCACTTTTTATAAAGTCACAATTGGCACATAAGGAAACTATTTTTGCTTTGTCTTTGATAAAAAATGGAGGGTGAAAAATGGTAACACAAAAAAGTGCCTGTTTCTTCATACATGCTCAAAATTTAGCCCATATATATAAAGTGACAATATAATTATACCTTACAACGTCACATGTTCTCCTCTAACAAGATAATAATAATAATAATAATAATAATAATATACACGAGACAACATTCATCTGTCATATCATGTAACATTAACTATACTCTATCAAGTATAATCTAAGTAGGGAAAATAGACACTCTAGTTTTTTTTTTTTTACTTATGCTTAGTAGTTTGAAGGCAATAATATCACCCTCCCTAAGGTAGAGCATTTCTGCATAAGGGGGCCAACCATGTGTAAATTATGTCCCTTCATGGTGAAGCAGATGACTTAACTAGTCAATATATACAATATGTTCCTTACATGTAAGTATCCACAACCATTCACTTGAAGTGCCAACAATATGTGAGAAGTAATAGGATACATCCTATTATAATTAGGATAGTTGGTGTTTTGATAGCACAAAATCAATGAATAATATTATTAACATGTTATAAATAAAGAAAGTGAGTAGAAATTGTATACCAGCGGATCTTTTATTTGATTCTCATACATCATAGCCACAAATGATTTGTGCTTTGATCGATTAGCAAATTTTAGTGAACTACTATGAGCAATTGTCCATGCTAACACCAACAAAAGCACTTAAAATGATTAACACCTACAAATTTCAACTTAAAAAGCACTTGAGCTTCAACTAGCATTATATACATAGTGGAAAATACCATGCTGATGAATGTCATCACTGCCGAAGGATTGGAAGTAGTTTGAATCAGGAGACCTACCACCGCCTTGGTCAATGGAGGTAGTGGTATTGACCACGTCACAGGAAAGCTTCAAAGACATGACTTTAGGTATTGCCAACACATATCATATATAGGCATGGAATTTAAGAAGCTTAGATAGTCCAATTATTACATAACATTTATTGGATTGGGTACAAATTTTTTTAATGCAATGGAAGATTAGGTAGTGGTGTTGTTGGGGATACAATATATGTGAGTAGTGACATGTGATTGCCATTCATATTTTTCTCAAAAAATATGTATTCATTCATATATGGAAAAAATTCAATGTATGGAAAAATAATACACTTTTATATTTTTTATTTATAAAACAAAATTATCCTTTTATAAATAAAGATAAATTACAATATCATTCTAGGAAATTATTTTTTATATGGGTGCTGAGGAAGATATTACCAATTATATGAGAATTAGGATAAAATTACACTAATGATGTTTCCTAATCTTGATTTCAAGAGGGAAAAAATGTGATGAGTTTCAAGTTGATTGAATCTTGATAGTATATTTGGGCAAAGAAGTTCTTTTAACACTAAAGTTATTAACTAATTTTTAGCTTTTGTAGTTACAAATAGCCACTCTACACAAACCACTATTCGTTTGACTTTTTATGAGGCCCTTTCCTTTCTAGCAAATTATTACAGGTTATGCTGGCAAAATTTACCTCAAAATTATTTTGCTTCTTTTACTCCTTTTGCTACCCTAAGTTGACAATATCCCTATCTAGACTAACATGGACTTGGTCAAAGGACTGTTGGAGCATATTCGCTATTATTTAATACAAGTGTGGACATGGTATGCAAACCACCTAGTTCGTCAAACCAAAATTGGAGAAGGATTTAGTTTTGGATAACTGCAATGGCTTCAATGCTTGGTTCCACCAACAATACTGAGTGCCTGCCCACCACAATGCATAGATTTTGTTTTACTTTTGTAATTATTTATATGCCTTATTGAAGTATTTGAGTGCTGATGTTTGCCATTTATTAATGATTTAGGGTTGTTAATGGCGAGAATAGTCAGCTTGAGGATGTTATTTAACCAATGGATAGGGCAAACGGCAAAGATCTATCTACCCAAGTATATGCTAACACAGACTATAATAAAATCATGAGCTACACACTTGAATAAAACTAATCGTTAACATTGTTTACTAATTCTTATTATTAATAGATATATTTGTAAATATCATTCCTTTTACTTCCTATGAAATATATATATATATATATATATGTACGCTAGATAAAAATGCATAGACAAGTGCAAAGTTTTATTCCCGTCTTGATCTTCTAAATCAAAATCTTCTATGATTCATGTGTAGGGCCGACCTTATGGTTTAGGCACCTCCCCTACCAAAAAAACCAATGTCCAGCGTGTAGGTGATAAGAAGCACTCCCCTGACACTAAAGTTTTGGTCATTTTAGATTTGAAGGATGAAGCCATGGATGCCAATAAGTCACTGTGCGTGCCTAAGCTTGAAAGGAGACTTTTTGTATCTCCTTTCAATGACTCCACATAAAAAAAAATCCTAGACTTGGTCTCTCCCCAAATACATCCGCAAATAGTAAGGCTACTAGGCCAACACCTTCGAAGCCTAAAACTCTGGTTAGTAGGAATTTGTATTAAAAATCACAACCATTAATATGGGAATAAATTGTTAAAATGCTTTTATGTTTTATGAAGGGTATCCTAACCAACTTTCGTATAACAAGTGTTGTAGATTTTAACAAGAATGAGAGTAGGATTTTTGTGTATGTATTTGTGAATAATCCAAAAATACACCCATGGTATGCCACTTATTTTTCATTAGGGGAAAAATTTGGAAAATGGCAAATAATATTAATGTGAGTGTTTATTTTTGTCCAATATATGTTCAAATTTTTTTTATATTAATGTGTAGAGTGAGACCCTTGACAAAATACACGAAGAAACTCTGCATAAAAGTGATATACAATGCTTAGCTCCTATGAGGGGCATTGAGGATAAGGTGATGCCGCTTTTTGCTAAAGGACCATAATTTTTGCATGAAAACTACTACATAAAAGCTTATGTTTGCAATCTTTCTACTAACAACAACTTATTCACAACCATCATGGAGATAATTTGTTTGAAGAATATCTGCACGCGGCTCATGTTTCCTCAAGCACACATTGGGTGTCTCTTACCATGTTTTGTAGTAAGCGATTTAAATTTTGGCATACACGTTGACACTCCATTGTACTAATTAATGAAGTTTGTGTAAGACATGTTACAGGACAAATCTATAGACAAACTCATTTCCAAGTACGTCAAAGAAGGGATGAGGGCAACTACAAAATCGAGATATGTGAGTATATGAGATTCAACTTTTGCATCCTAGTGTAAATATATCAACTAAGAATAAAAATATTAACGTGTTCAAATCATACAGATATATGCGCCTATTGAAGAGCATGGTGACCATTGATACCTCGAGTCATTATTATGGATGAACTAGCAATTTATCACCTTGACACATATCCTAAAACTGAACTAGTTACTGGAAGACATGCACGTATATGCATGCTAGTAAAAGTTTTAAAACCCAACTCTTGGATGCTACAAGTTTAGATTTTTATTTTTTTTATTTGTAAATACAAGTGAACGTTCACTATAATCCTCGAGATTGTTTAACTATTTTTTATACAAACCAACAGTAGCTGAAACGAGGGACCCATTTGAGGGGAGGTCCAAGTTGGGCAGTAGATTATGTGGGATGATCTTATCAATATTAGTAGTTGGTTACATAGGATTTGCTTATTCTATTATTAAGTAATTAGTTAAATAGGATTTGTTTCAAGGATTGGAAGTTATCTTATCTAGTAGTTGCGAATAAGTAGCAGAGTTTGTTACATAGGTTTTGCATGGACTCATTCAAGTATACCATGCAAATATATATAGGCTCAATAGGATTACAAGTTGGATAAAATCTTAATTTGAATAAAGTTTCTTTCTTGAGTTATTCAAGACCTGGAGTTTCAAGCTTTCCTCGAAAAAGCTTAACAATTTTCCACTTGTTAACAGTGTGGGGTGATATGCCAAATTATAATGTCAGATTACTATGTTGCCTATGGGTTTGATGGACTATATGACCTTTACTATTGGCCAATATTTGAAGAACGTGGGATACTCAACTGCGGCAATATGTGATACTGATAATGTTTACATACCAAGACAAGCTCATTAAACGTATGCTTAGTTAGAATTTCATGCATCTATGTAATCTGAAAAATTGTAATTATCGTCCTTTGCAATGAGGACTCTGCTGCATGGGTTATATCATGGCTACAAATGGAGACTGAGTTTGACCATAACATTGTTGGATTGGTAATGAACTTGAACTTCAAAATTTTCTATTGTGACTTCAACTTTGTAACCGTTTAAACGTTTATTCTTTGTACCCATGTAGCTACTAGCAACTTTTGTCTGTGCAAGGGCTGCCTTATTGCTCCTGACCTACCCCTTTAACTAGTTGAAGAACATATTGTGGGATAGAGCACGAATATGGGAAAAACAGAAATTTCCCTAATTCCCCTACTAGAACGCACTTACTTTGGGTCTGTTTTTTTTTGTGGGCACATTAGAATCAATGGTTCAACATATAGGGCAGGTTAATTAGTGCACCAAGTTTTCTACTAAAGGTTGTTGGCATAGTTTCAAATAGGTTTGCTCGATCCCGCTACCTCCTAATCCCCGGGTTTTGATTTTATTTTGTATTGGATCAGTCCCAAATCCATATCTTAATATTTGTTTTGGGTAAGAGTAAACCATATTTTGATGTTGTACCGGCGTTAAGTAGAATTCTATATGTTCTAAATTCCTCTTGCAATGGAATTTTTCATTGACATATCATTTCTAGTTTCGTATAGGAAAAAAAAAATCATCTGTAATGATGTTTGTTTACTTTTTGCTTTTACCTAATGAAAGTCTAAAATTCTAGATACTACCCTACTTAAAAATATGTCAATTGCATTAGCACATGCAATTTCAACATAACACTTGAAAAAATAAGATACACAATTCCAAAGTGAAAGGGTGTGAAAAGTTTTTCTTTTCTAGCAAAATAAAGCGATTATTTCACTTTTTTATATACAATGTATTAAGTTAATAAATAATATTCTACTATGTATTATTAATAATTGTTAATTACACAATCTATTTATTATAAACTTTTTATTCAAAACAACTATTGTTAACTCTTTATGTGATTTCATTTTATTTATTTATTTATTATTTTTACTTGATATGATTTTTTAAATCCTGGCTTGATTAACAGGAGATGACATCATTTCATCCTGTGTGATTAAGAGCATGTTCAAAAACCTCAAAAATAGCTTTTTTTAAAAAAGAACAAAGTAAATAAAAAATTGTCCTTAGCAGTTGGGTGATTAGTTTTTTATTATATAAAAATAAATAAATAAAAGAAACAGAATTGGGTCAACAGAATTAAAAGAACATTATTGAAAGAGAAAAGATAAATTGTTCACTTAAACACAATGTTATGAAAATCGGATCGGTTCAGCGAATTGGACCGGTTGATTAGGAACCAGCTATTATTCGGTTCGAGTTATACCTGAAAATCGCCATATAAACAACCGTTAGAGAACCGCCAAGAACTGCCCGGGAACTAGCAAATCAGGCAAACCAAATTTAATCATGCGATCACGGCGGTTGTGTTTTCTTCAAAATTTTTAATGTAAAACGAAATCATTTTGATTTGAAAAGAAAAAGAAAAAACTTGCACGGTGTCATTTTTCTCTTTTGGTATTTTCCTTTCCTTTTCTGATATAGGAAATTGCAAGGAAATCAAACCTAGTTTCCGACTTTCCTTTATTCCTAGTTTGAACGGTGAACTAGAGGATAGCGCTACCACCATTTTTCACCTTTTAACCTAGCAAAGGCATTTTATTTCCTTCTGACTCAACCTTGAGATTACAAGCCTATGTGGATGTAGATTGGGGAAGTTGTGTGGATACTTGAAAATCCACCATGGCTACTTGGTCTACATTGGTGATTATTTAGTTTCATGGAAGTTAAAAAAATAGCCTACAGTCTCTAGATCCTCTGCTAAAGCTGAATATCGCGCTTTGGCAAGTGTTACTAGTGAGATAACTTAGCTACAACATCTCCTTCAGGACTTTGAAGTGGAACTTGACTCAGTTATGGTTTATTGTGATAACCAAGCAGCCATTCACATTGCCACAAATCCCTCCTTCCATGAGCATTCTAAACACGTTGAAATTGACTGTCATTTCACCCAAGAGAAGGTGAACGAAAGCAAAATCAAATTAGTGCATGTTCTATCTAAACATCAACTAGCAGACTTGCTAACTAAGCCCCTTCTTTTCACTCAATTTACTACACTTATGACCAAGTTAGGAACTAAGGACTTGTACTTCCCAACTTGAGGAGAGCTTCACCACTCATGAGTTAATTAACTTGGGTTAATTAGCTTGGTTAAGTTAGTTGTAAGTTTATTAAATCACTTCTAGTTATAGTTGTACTACAGATGTCACTCTCCAATGTATATAAACCACCTTGCCAATTCATTCAATAACAGAATAACATATTTTACTCGTTGCATTCTTAATATCATTCACATCACCACATCACCCACTATGCCACCTGCCTTGTCGTTATCGTCAACTCTTCTACCTGCATCGTGGTCTCCTGTTTCCTTCAAAATCTGCATCTACTTTTGCATTTACTTTTGTCTCCATCACAGTTTTCTTTTGTATCTGCATCAAAATCTGCTTTTGCTTTTGTATATGCTTTGAAATCTATTTCTGCCTCCATCACAATCTTCAAAGGTAAAACTAACATTGTTCTAATTTTTTTTCAATACTTTGCTTTGCTTCACCATACTTTGCACTAGTTCTGCGTTAAAGATTGCTTTTGTTTACTATTTTTAACTATTTTTTTTGGGTGTCTAAGATGGTCAAAGCCCATGTTTCCAACTTTTTATTCCAATTATTTTAGGACATTTGTTTAGTGTAATTTGAAGGAAATTTTGGACTTGATTATTTGAACCTTAGTACTACTTTGATTTGTGGCTTTGTGCTGGACTATTTATTTTAACTTGATTTTTTTTTTGGATTTTGATGTCATTATGGGAATTTAATTGTGTTTTGTTTTGTTTGTTTATTTGTTTAGATTTAGATATGGATGCTCAAACTTCTAATCAATTAGTAGAAGTAAGTAGTAATGTTGTGCCTATTATTGCTAGTAATGATGTCAATCCTCAAGCTACCAATCCCGACAACTAATCTTCCTTAGTTTTTTTCATGTGAAAACTGATCTGGTATGGAAATATTTTAATTTGATAGTTGAGAAAGGAAAGCCATTATATATATACATGCTTGTTTTGTTTAAAGCAGTACAAAGGATGAGGGATTACTAGGATGAAGCAACATCTTGGAGAAAAATAGGAAACATAGCTAAATGTATAAAAGTTTCTTGTGATGTGAAAAAGAAAATGTTAGCAAGTTTGGAAGAAGTCAAGAAAAAAAAAAAAGATGATTTTGTGAGCTTTGGTGATGAAATTGAGGAAGCATTTGAACAAGAGGAATAAGAGCCGGATATTATGTATCCCCCATCTAAAGTACAAGTTATTGGAGACAAAAAGAAAGTGAAAGGCAAAAGTTAGTAGTTATTTTACAATAAGGTCAACTATGCAAGGCCAACCAAGTTTGAAAAGTTCATCTCAAAGCAAGGAGGGATTACATGAAGTTGACCTGAGAGTTGCTAAATGGCTTGTTGATGCAAAGATTCCTTTTAATGCAACTTTGACACCTTTCTTTAAAGATGCACTTGATGGTATTGCTAGTATTGGACCTAGTTATAAAGGCCCTTTTTATGATAAATTGAGGGTTCATTTATTAGATGGTCTTAAGAAGGAGTGCCAACTACTTGTGTATAGTTATAGGAATAAGTGGAAAGAAAATGATTGCACATTTATACCTAATTATTGGACAGATCAAATACATAGAACTTTGATCAATTTTTGGGTGTATTGCCCAATTGGTATGTGTTTTGTGAAGTCTGTTAATGCTTTAGATGCGGTAAAAAATGCCTCTACATTGTGTAATTTGTCTTCGAAAACTATTGAATAGGTGAGACCTAGTAATGTTGTGCATGTGGTGACTGACAATATAGCCAATTATGTAGCAACTGGGAAATTCATTTATGAAAAGTATGAGAACATTTTCTAGTCTCCTTGTGGCCACCCACTGCTTAAATCTCATTTTGAAAGATATAGGTGCCTTTGTCACAACCGAGATCGCGACGGGGACGGCGAAAAAAGAATTTTTATTTTGAAAATAATGGAGTCGCCACCAAGTTTATTAAAGTTTGGGAAAACATGGAAAAACCCATTCATTTTGAAAATGGTCTTTGAAACCAAATTTGAGTTCGGGAGTCGGTTATGCATAGGGAAGGGTAAGAAATTAATCCTACGCACCCCTAATACACCCGTCTTAGACGGTACCTTAAATTAATTTGGGCAAATTATTAATAACCTTTTTGAAATATTTACTTTTCTATCTTTTACTTAAAAAAAGAATTTTTAGAACACCAAACTGTCACAGTTCAGGTGTCCTAAAAAATGAGTTAACAAGCCGTCACGACTAAGTTAACCTTTTTTATTTGAAACGAAGCATTTGACAATAAGCGTATAATTTAAAAAGAAATCTTCTAAACAATAAATATTTGCAAATAGAAATCTAAAAAAAGCGAAGATTTATTTTTGGTATTTTTATAAGAGAAAATATAAAAATCTTTACGAGAGATATTTGGAACATCAAGTTGTCACAATTCAGATGTTCAAATATCAAGTTAACAAGCCGTCACGGCTAAATTAACCTCTTTATTTGAAATAAAATTTTTGATAGATAAATGAATAAATTTAAATCAAAAATGAAATTATAAATTATAAATATTTGCAAATAAGACAAAAAGAAATTTATTTTTCATATTTTTATAAAAAGAAACAAATATACAAGAAAAACGAATATTTTTAGAGAAATTTTCAGGTCATTAAACTGTCATAGCTCAAATACCCGAAATATCGAGTTAACAAGCCGTCACGGCTAAATTAACATCTTTATCTAAAATTTCCCACATAAATGAATATTAAATAAAATATTTTTTTAAAAAAAGAAGAGAAATTATTTGTAAATATAACAAAGTACAAAAATTGCATAAAATAAAATAAAACTATAAGTAAAAAAAAAGTATTTAAAAAAATTACAAATAACATGAATTACGAAAAGCTAATTTTGACTTAATAGGGATCGGAATCGTTTGCTCCTACGTATCTCCGGTGCAATAGAGAATTCAAAGTCACGTAGTTTTATAAAAAGTGATATTATTTAATCTTATTTTGAAAAAGACTTTTAGAATATTAAGCTGTCACAGCTAAAATACCCTAAAATATAAAGTTAACAAACCATCGCAGTTAAATTAATCCTATTTTACAGAAAAAGATTAATTAACTCAAAAATTCTTTTAAAGTAAATTTATTCAATTATTTATTTTAAACTTAAAATTCATAAAAACATTTTAATATTTTTTTTAACTGAAATTAGCAAAATTATATTAAAAACTGTTACACAATTAATTTAAACAAAACTCCTAAACATGTAAAAAAAAAAACCATAAACACAATTTACATAAATAATTTGAACAAAACACATAAATAAATAATATTAAACAAAAATAAAACTAATTCGTAAACATAATCATACAATTAAACAAAATATATAAGATAATTAAATAAACAAATGAGGGTCCTAATTACCATTTTCTTCTTTTTTACCCTTTTTAATTAAAAGAAACATTGACACTAAATTCACTCAAATCAAAGAAATAATTAAATCATTCCTTTTTATTTTATTTTATAAATGAATTAACTTAATTATACTCAAAAAAAAATCACAAGCTCCTTTTTTTAAATGGATCAAAATATTTAAATATTTATCATAAACTCAAAGTAAAGAAACTCCACTCTTTTTTAATTTTTAGGCCCAAACTGACCTAGGCCCAAACAAACAAACCTAAAAATCTACTCCAATAAGACAATTCTGTCCAATACTAATTTATTAAACTAACTCTATATTCTTTATCATATTCCTTTTTTATTAAAAAAAAGAAAATACAAAAAAAACTCAAATATTTACTTTCAACTCAAAGTAAAATTAAACTCTTTTTTTTATTTTGACTCAAATCTAAATAAGTAACCTCCTAAACTAAAATGAAATAAATACTAATCTAACAAACAAACCCAAAATCTAAGCTCAAACAAACAAATAGACCCAACATTTATTCCCAAATTAAGTACACTTTTAAAAGTTCAATTAGTCTGAACAAAACTCAAATTCAACAAATAAAACCCAAAAGACCACAAGATAAAATAATTAATAATTAAACCAAATGAATTCAAATTCAAATAAACAAAATTAAAATCTAAACAAAACTAACAAAATAATAATACCAAAAAACTTAAACTATCACCCATACACACATACATGGTCACTCCCCATCACAGCTTCCTTTCACTTTCACTCTTACTCTCACTCGCACAAACACACACACGTGGCACTCAGACTTCACCCAACACCCATAGCACAAGTTTCTCTCTCACACACGTATACCATCAAATGCACCCACAGCACTCTCTCTTTTTCTAAACAAACGCACATTTCTTTTTCTTTCTTCACACGCACACGGTTACAATACATTTGATTCACACGGAGAGAGAGAGGGAGGGATAGACATAGAGAGAAAGAGTGAGAAAAAGAGATTAAGAGGAAGAGAGAATGGGATGTGCGCGGGCCTAGGGGAGGCTACTGTCACGGATAGAGCGCCGGCCAAGGGGGTCACTGCCACGAATAAAGCGCTGGCCAAGGGGAGGTAACTGCCGCGATGGTCACGGAGCACGGAGGCAAGATCCGAAGATTTGGGGCTGGCTCGGGGTTGGTTTGAGGTTAAGTTGTAGAGAGGGTGGCGATTAAGGGAAGAGGAGAGTGAGATAAGGCTGTGAAGATGCTGGGTCGCCGATGATGGTGGCTGTCGGTGTTACGGTTGTGGTGTGGTGCCGGCTGAGTTCATTTCGGAGGAGGGAGGCCCGATGGTGAGGGATGTTGATGATGGTGGCCACGGTGGAACTGGGAAAAGAGGTGGTGGCTCACAGTGTCTTGGAGAGGCTGAGGTTTGATAGGGGAAGGCAGATCCGTGGCGATGATGGTAGATCAGAGCACAAAAGGTTGATGTGGTGGTGATCATGGGCTACACGGTGGGGAGAAACAGAGGAAAGGGAACCAGGATGATGATATGAGGGGAGGCCGCTGGTGGTGGTGGCGTGAGGAAGATCTGCGGCCTCCCCTTTCCTTTTTAATTTTTTTTTTTAAAAAAAAAACTGGTGATGATTTGTTGTTGATGGATTTACCTTGTTGCTGGGTTATTTTGCTGGAACTGTTGTTGATTTCTTTGCAGGTTCCCTTGGATTTGATCTCCGTTTTGTTGGCTGATTAATGCATCCGAGTATATTTTGATCCTTTTTTTTGTGTTTGAATTTTTCTTGCTGAATCCTTTTTTAAAATTCTTGGTGATCTAAAAATTTCTCTAATCATCCTCTCTGCCCCTCCTCTCCTCAATATGTATATTGTATCATTTTCGGATTCTCCCCTCCCCCACCAAAAGAAACTCCAACCCTTTGTCCATAGTGGAGAAACACCATCATCATGTTTATTATTCCTTTTTTAATTTTTTAATATTTCCATTCATCCTTATGCGTCACATGCTAGCCTCGGGGAACAGAAGACAGGAGTCCGAGAGGAGCCCGTGACTCCTCTTTTTCTTTTTTTTTATATTTATTTATTATTATTATTTTTTTTTATCTTTTCCTTTTTCCATTTTTCCCAAAAGAAATAATTAACAAAACTGTAATAAAAATAAAATAAAAAAGGTAAAATAGGTGAAAATTTTTTGGATTTTATTGTTAAAAGATCGGACAAAATCAGGTGTTCACAGTTGCCCCTCTTTATTCATTTCTTATAAGAGAATATGAAAAACTTAAGTTTTACATATTATCTTTATGAGGAATGAGTAAAGACATGAACATTGATTTTGTTCGACAAATACATGAAGTATAAACATTCTAAATCTAAATATCAAGGTGATATGCGCATATAACAAAATCAAATGCAAATACACAAGCTGACAAAATCTAAAGTGGACGGTGCTGACTGGAAGTCAACAAGTGGTTAACCGGAAATGCAAAAATGAAAATCTGAGGTCAACTAGAAACTAAAATTAACAACTGAGGCCGACTAAAAAGTAAACGCAATCTGGGGCCGATTAAAAAATCAAACTGGCAAGGATACCAACTGAAGAGTACACCAGCAAGGATACTGACTGACTGAAGATTAAATCGGCAAGGATACCGACTGATTGAAAATTAAATCGGTACGGATACCGACTGGAAAATAAATCGGCAAAGATACCGTCTGAAATGTAAATCGGCAAGGACACCGTCTGAAAAAGTAAATTGAAAAGTAAACCGGCAAGGATACTGACTGAAATGTGAAAATCGGCAAGGATACCGACTGAAAAAGTAAATCGGCAAAGATACCGCCTAAAGAGTAAATCGGCAAGGATACCGTCTGAAAATGTAAAATTGGCAAGGATACCGTCTGACTGAAAAAGTAAACGGCAAGGATACCGTCTGTCTGAGAATTAAATCGGCAAGGGTACCAAATGACTGAAAAAGTAAACCGGCAAGGATACCGTCTGACTGAGAATTAAATCGGTAAGGGTACCGATTGACTAAAAAAGTAAACCGCGAGGATACCGTCTGACTGAGAATTAAATCGGTAAGGGTACCGATTGACCGAAAAAGTAAACCGGCAAGGATACCGTCTGACTGAGAATTAAATCGGTAAGGGTACCGATTGACTGAAAAAGTAAATTATTAAGAAAAACAGTCTTGTTCATTTATTATCCACTTTCAGTTTCTTTCAAACACATTATTGAAAAACTAACCGTAACCCAGATTGAGCAAGCCTCTAAGAGAACTCTAACCGATCAAACTCATAATTCTTGCATTGGACCTTCTGGCACAACAAAGATTTGTTCACTTCTTTTGTTCTTCTTTTCCTTTTTCCGTTTTTTAGAATGATGGATACTCCTATGCCAAACTTAATTGCAGCTTCTGAATCGTGATACCAGTCATTGATGTAGTGCTGTAAACATTGTTAAATCGCATAATTGAAGCTTAAATTTATCCTATTTGAGACATCATAAATGAACATGCACTCAAAGAGAAGGTGAAAGGATCAACTGACTGAACATCTTCATTGCTTGGTATATTTGATGACAAAATATTTGGAAAAAGGTGACAACACAAGAACAAAATACAAGAATTGTGAAAGACACGAAATTTTGCCCCAGTTTAGGTCCTTTGTGTTTCAATCAAATGACTTCTTGCAACAAGTTGAACAATATAGCCATGATATCCGATGACACATCTTCAAATCCTTTCTTCAAAATTGCCCCGGTTTCAGACTCTGAATTACTAAATTTGCTGGATAAATTCAAAAATTGCCCCAGTTTCAGTCTTTGATTTGCTTGATTTATTGGACAAATTCGACACCAAAACTTGCCCCAATGTACCTACTAGAAATGATGCATATTTTCCTCTGTTCTAATTTTTGTCTAGGCTGCTCTTTCGAATTTTCAACCTAGTAAGCCCTCTTCTTCTTCTTTTTTCTTTTATCTTTTTCTTTCTCTTTTTTGTTTTGCCCTAACTTTTGCTTAGGTCGTTCTTCCGAGTTTCCAACCTAACAGGCTTTTGAGCATCTTTTCATGCATAAAATCTTTTCACTGCATCACTGTTGGTAGTTTTAGGCAATTCCTGACCATCCATGTCTTGCAAAATCAATGCTCCACCTGAGTACGCTTGTTTGACAATGTAAGGCCCTTCATAACTCGGAGCCCATTTACCCCGTGCATCCTCTTGATTAGGGAGAATTTTCCTCAGAACCAAATCTCCTGGATGAAGATCTCTAGGGCGGACTTTCCTATTAAAAGCTCTAGCCATTCTGCTTTGGTACAATTGGCCATGGTAAATAGCCGTAAGCCTCTTTTCTTTGATCATGTTCAATTGCTCATGTCGAGCTTTTACCCATTCAGATTCTTCTAACTCAGCCTCCATTAAAACTCTGAGTGATGGGATTTCCACTTCTATGGGATATACGGCTTCCATTCCATATACCAATGAGAAAGGAGTTGCCCCTGTGCTTGATCGTATGTTGGTACGATATGCATGCAAAGCATACGGCAGCATTTCATGCCAATCTTTGTAATTCACCACCATTTTGGCGATGATTTTCTTGATATTCTTATTTGCAGCTTCAACCGCACCATTCATTTGAGGTCTATAAGGAGCTGAATTGTGATGTTTGATCTTGAATGCCTCAAAGAATTTCTGGACTTCGGCAACATTGAGATTAGGAGCATTGTCTGTGACAATCCTCTCTGGAATTCCATATCTACAGATGATGTTTCTTTTGATGAATCTGAGAAAAACCTTATGTGTGATGTTAGCGTATGAAGCAGCTTCCACCCATTTAGTGAAATAATCTATTGCCACCAAGATGAAACGATGACCATTGGATGCTTTAGGATTAATTTGATCGATAACATCCATACCCCACATCGAGAAAGGCCAAGGAGATACCATGCTATGCAATTGAACTAGAGGAGCATTGATTCGATCTGCATATATTTGGCATTTGTGGCACTTCCGAACGTAATTGATACAGTCATTCTCCATGGTGGACCAGTAATAACCACTCCTTAGGATCTTGCGTGCCATCATATGCCCATTAGTATGAGTTCCACAGATCCCTTCATGGACTTTGATCATGATTATTCGAGCTTCGTGAGCATCTACACATCTAAGGAGAATGGTATCATAATTCCTCTTGTAAAGGACTTCACCATTCAGGAAGAAAGCCATGGCCAGTCTTCGAATTGTCTTTTTATCCACCTCATTTGCACCTGCTGGGTATTCTCCTTTTTGAATATACTGCTTGATATCATGATACCATGGTTGTCCGTCTGGTTCAATTCCCACATTGTCACAATATACCGGTTCATTTTGCACTTCGACGTGGATGGGTTGGACATTAGCATGTACCTCTAAATTAGTCATCACGGCCAAAGTCGCCAAAGCATCCGCAAACTGGTTCTTGTCTCGAGTTAAGTGGGAGAACGATATATCATCAAAGCGCTCAATTAACTGAGACAAATGCTTCTGATAAGGTACCAATTTTGGGTCTTTTGTGCGCCATTCTCCATTAACTTGATAGATTATGAGTGCGGAGTCTCCAAAGACCTTTAATTCTTTGATTCCTAAGTCAATCGCAACTTGCAAGCCATTTGCACATGCTTCATATTCTGCCATGTTGTTGGTACATTCAAAGTCTAGTTTGATAGAAACCGGGTATTGTTTCCCAGCTGGTGAGACTATTACAGCTCCTATTCCACATCCGTTCATATTGGCGGCCCCATCAAAATACATCTTCCACACATTATCTTCTTCCATTTCTTCTTTCTCTACTGTCAATACCTCACTATCAGGGAATTCAGGCATGGTAGGTTGTCCACTCTCCAGAGGGCTTTCAGCTAGATGATCAGCAATTGCACCTCCCTTAACAGACTTTTGGGTTACATACTTGATATCAAATTCTGAAAGTATCACTTGCCACTTTGACATTCTCAACGAAACATGAGGACTATCAAATATGTATTTTAATGGATCTATTCGAGAAATCAAACAAGTGGTGTAGTATAGCATGTACTGCCTCAACCTCTTGGAAGTCCATACTAATGCACAGCAGGTCTTTTCAATTGCCAGATAGCGAGATTCACATTCGTTAAACTTTTTGCTTAAGTAATAAATGACATGTTCTTTCTTTCCAGAGTCATCATATTGCCCCAACATTGCCCCAAGTGAAGTGGGTAATACTGTAAGATACAGTATCAAAGGACGGCCTGGCATAGGAGGAATCAAAACTGGAGGTTTCATTAAATAAGTCTTTATTTTGTCAAAAGCTTCTTGGCATTCTTCATTCCATTCTCCAGGTTGATGTTTTCGTAGCAACTTGAATATAGGCTCACAGGTACTAGTCAAATTGGCAATGAATCTAGCAATGTAGTTGAGCCTTCCAAGAAAACTTCTCACTTCCTTTTCAGTTCGGGGCGCTGGCATTTCTTGTATTGCCTTCACCTTATCTGGATCCACCTTTATTCCTTCTCTGCTAACAATGAATCCAAGTAATTTTCCTATAGATGCTCCAAAAATGCATTTATTCGAGTTCAATCGCAACTTGTACTTTTTGAGTCTTTCGAACAGCTTTCTCAGAACTGTCACGTGACTTTCCCCTTCTTTAGACTTAGCGACTATATCATTTACATATACTTCAATTTCCTTGTGCATCATGTCATGGAACAGTGCAACCATTGCACGTTGGTAAGTGGCACCGGCATTCTTCAACCCGAATGGCATGACTGTGTAATAAAACGTTCCCCACGGAGTTATGAATGTAGTTTTTCCTTTGTCATAAACATCCATGAGAATCTGATTATACCCGGAGTATCCATCCATGAATAAAAATCGATGATTTTTGGCTGTATTATCAACAAGGGCATCAATGTGGGGAAGTGGAAAATCATCCTTCGGACTAGCTTTATTCAGATCCCGATAATCTACACACATCATGACTTTTCCATCCTTTTTAGGTACAGGCACAATATTAGCCACCCAATCAGTGTGTCTTGATACTTCCAAGAATCCAGCCTCTAGCTGTTTGGTCACTTCTTCTTTTATTTTTAGTGACATGTCAGGTCGCATTCTTCTCAACTTTTGTTTCTTCGGCTCAGCTTCTGGATACAAAGGGATCTTGTGTGAAGCGATCTCTGGATCCAATCCTGGCATATCATGATAAGACCATGCGAAGACATCCAAGTATTCTTCAAATAGCACAATCATTTCTGTTCATTCAGCATTTTCCACTATTTTCAGCTCATTCTTCTCTTCTTCAGTGCCCATGTTAATTACTTCAACCACCTCATTGTCTGAGTCAAACCCCTTTTCTGCATATTCCAGTAAGCCTAAAAATTCCTCAATAGTTTCTTCATCCTCTTCAGATTCATAGCCATCACAATCAAGTACAGTAAGAGAATCAATTGATTGGCCTCCAAAGTCCCTTTCATGCGGCAAAATATTCATAGCATTTAGGTCCCTGGAAAGCATTTGTGGGGGTTGGAATGCCAAGATACATAACGGGTAAAACAACAAATAATATAGAAAAGGCACAAATTAAAGGGCTGAGGAAATAATGCTCAAGATAAAAAGAAAGTAAAAAGAATAGCGTATGGAAATAAAAAGAACGGAAGAGGTGAAGAAGTACAAGGTGTAATAATAAAGAAGATTTACTGGATAAACATGCAAGTTTATTCAAATGATGTCTCAAAGTAGCATACAAGAAAGCAACGACAATTAATACAATCCCAAATGATTACTTTGAAGTAATAACATCAATTATTGGTTCAACTGTCCAATTCATCAGCATCTCATTGTGGTTGGTAGCATCAGCATTGTTGTATTCCTCAGGCTTCTCAACATCCAGAGTGTTGATGGTGGAAAAATAACTGGAGGTGCAACCTTCTTCACCCACAATCACTTTAGCTGGGTGAGGAAATGTCTTTTTCAAATGAGGGATCTGCTCCCTTTTCTCTTTTGATTTCTTTCGTTCAAGAGTCATGGTCTTGACCTGATTTTCCAATGATGCCTCATATCCTAAACCGAATCGGTTTCGCTTCTCTAAGATAGGTAGCGGCATCCTGATACCTTGCAACTGTGATCCTAGCCCTTTACCATGCAGATAACCATTTTTAATCATGATATGAGCCACTACCTGATTGACATCTTGCCTTAGAGACTCATTCTGTTCTTGTTTTAGCCCTACAACCTCTAGACTATGCCACAAACTGTTTTCCACTAACTCCACATTTTCAACATATGGAAGTGTAACTAGTTTGGATACTATGATCTCTTTCTCTCTGTGGATGGTAATAACCGAGTCATTCTCGATATATTTAACTTTTTTATGCAAGGTTGAAGGAACAGCACCAACATTGTTAATCCATGGTCTTCCCAGCAGCATATTATAATCAGACTCAATCTCCATTACTTGGAATAACACCTTAAATCGACTTGGACCGATTTCCAATGGCAGCACCATTTCCCCAAGGATGCTTTTCTTTGCTCCATCAAAAGCTTTCACAATCATTGCTTGTGGTGAAATATCATCCTTGCTTATTGACAAGTAGCTCAAGGTTGACACTGGTAAGATGTTTAGTCCAGACCCTCCATCAATGAGAACTTTGGGCACTATATAACCTTTACATTTGAGAGTTATATACAGTGCTCGTGGGTTGGCCTGTGATATGACTTCTTCATCTGAGAAAGTGATCATGTTGACACGTTTTACCGGATTTACCATACTCACCAATGAGACATCCGGTTTCACATAAGCATCTTTCAAGACTTTTAGCAATGCTTTTTGGTGAGATTCAGATGACAAGATTAATGACAGCAAAGAGATTCTAGCAGGAGTTTTCTTCAATTGCTCCAGTATGTCATACTCACTTTGCTTCATGATCTTTAGGAACTCCTCTTCTTTATCTTCTTCTTTTCCTTTCCTTTCCGTACTAGAACCTTTTCTGATATTCTCTTCTTCAACAAGCTTTCCTTTTTCCAGCTCTCCGGGTCCATAAACTCTTCCGCTTCTTGTTATTCCTTTTACCTTCGCTACTAATTCACTTGTTTGGACTTCCGAGGCTTCCCCTATGTCTCTATTTGTCTCCACATTAGTTTCATAGTTCCAAGGTACAGCATGTGTATCCTCATAACCAAAGGGTATCGACTTTTTCACAGTGATCACCACTTTTTCCGATTTTGGAGCCGGATTAAGTGATGGTATTCGAAGCACAAAGCGATCAATCACATTCACTTCTTCTTGGAAACTTAGCCTCTTTTTTGCTTGAACCACCCCCAAATTAAGCAATCCCTGTACACGAGCCTTGAAATCCCAACAATTTTCTATATCATGGCCAAGACCTCCACAATGATATAAACAGATTGATTCCATGTCATATTTCTCCTCTTCTTTCATCATGGATGCAGCTGTTGTGATGTTGTACCCAGCCTTTTTGAAGCCGTTGAACACTTTTTCCATCGGTGTTTGAAGATTCAAGACTTTCTTAATCAAAGGTTCTTCTACCTCCAAGGTATTCACCCGACTTCCTCCTTCATGTTTCGGGATCGGGTTATTAACAATGTCTGGCTTCGAATCTTCTTGAAGGTCCAACCTCCCGCAAGCAATTAATCTTCTTACCGCCATTTTGAATCCTTCACAATCCTCTATGGAATGTCCCGCAATATCCATATGATATTTGCAAGTAAGGTTTGGGTTGTACCATGCTGGAAATGGCCGTTCTAATGGGTGCACTGGATATGCAGAGATCAAGTGAGCATCAACTAGTTTTTGAAAGAGGTCAGCATTCGAAATGGATAGCTTTGGAAAAGGTGGAAGGTTAGGAAATTGATTACGATTCTGGTTTTGGAAATTTGGTCGAGGTGCTGGGGTGTATGTTAGGCGAGTTGGTTGGTATGACCTTATGTGGATATTGTTAACTTGTGGCTGGGGATATGAGACAGCGTTTGTGGTTGGTGTGGTTTGGTAGGGTGGGTAAGGAGCGATAGGTGTATGGTATGATGACAGTTGGAGTCGTGGACGTGTTGGTGTATACCTTGGGACGAAGGATTGTTGTCCATGCACATAGTTAACATTTGTTTCCTTCTTTTTGGGTGGAAAGCTTTTTCTTGTGTCTTCACTGCTCATGGGAAGCTTGCCGGCCTTTGCTAAGCTCTCAATTCTTTCTCCAGCAGTTATCAACTCAGAGAAATCTTTGTATGCTGCCCCTGCCATTGTCCCGATGTAAGGCGATCCCAAGGTTCCCAAGAAGTAGGAACACATTTCAGTTAAGATGAGTAGTGGTTGAACTTGGGCAGCCAAGACTCTCCACCTTTGAGCGTACTGCTTGAATGATTCATCCTTCTTCTTCTGCATGGAGCTTAATTGCTCCCGGGTAGGTGCTACATCAAGATTGAACTTGTATTGGCTCATGAACAGGTCCGCCAATTCTCTCCAGCTAGAAATCTTTGAGTGGTCTAGTTGAATGTACCACTCCAAAGCAGGTCCAGTCAGGCTTTCATGGAAGAAACTGATGAGAAATTTTTCGTCCTTTGACCATATCGTCATTTTGGTACAATAACTCTTCAAGTGGAAAAGAGGATTACCCGTCCCATCATACTTTGAGAAATCAGGAACCTTAAAATCCTTAGGGATTACTACGTCAGAAGAAGGGCAGAGCTGTTCAACTTCCACATAACCATAGGGACTAGGTCCCTGAATAGCCCTAATCTGCTCTTGAATCTTCTCCATCCATTCTTCTTTGAACTTTCCTTTTTCTGCCTCTGCATGACTATTTTCTGAGGAGGATGGCTGTTTCTGGATGACCACACGAGGTTGCTCCCAAACAGGGGTAATATGCCCATGCTCATGAGTTTGCATATTTTCTAAGGAACGATAGCCTTCTCCGATAGGGATTATCAATGGTATCGTGGGCTATGGTTGCCCATGGGGGTTATTCGGGATTTCACCCATATCATTCATCCCTAAAGTGACATTTAGAGCTGCACCTGATACTACAGGCATACCTAGTGTCGTGGTATTAGGCTGCACATTTGCTGAATGAGCTCCCAATAGGTTAAGTGATTCTTGTATGGCCCGCATCATATCCTCCAGTCTTCCTTGGTTGTTTGACAGTTCATTCAGTTTTCCTCTCACTGCATCAACTTCATTGCTCAGATTTCTTCCTACTTCAGAAGTAGTTGTGATTGGGATACCCCTTTCTGTGTCACCATTTCCTCCAGCCATTTTGGTCCGGGCTCTGGTATTGTGAATTCGAGTTTGATCGGTATCAATTTTCCTTGGGCGCCCAATTGTGATGGATTTTTACCTATAAAAACAAACTTTAGTGAAAAGAGAAAGACAAAAACATAGCTATTTGTTAGACATCATCAGTTGAACCGAATCTTACTGTGAGTATCTTTGATGATAATCGTTCCTCAGAACGTCTCGTTCAAAAGTACTAAGTCATGGATATTGCTATGAAACCAACACAATACAGAGAAACAAAGATTCTTTTATTTATAAAGGCATATTACAACCATCATCTTTCTTATATTTGCTCTCACAACAACAAAAGAAAATACACTATAAAGCCACAAAGGCCTTTCTCAACATCTTTCAACAATCATTTGCTTCATTCTCCCAATCAAGTCTTTACAATAGTTAATAAAGTTGCTAATCTCAATTGGGGTCTTGAAAGGGATTATTCCTTGCTCAGCCAATCCTAAATAGCCTGGAACATCTTCTATAGCTGCGTTAGCCAACCCTGTCAAGTTTGAGAAGCGAGTCTTCAACTCATGAATAATGTGATTTCAATGTTGTACTTCAAAATCCAAACTTGCAGTTCTTTTCTTTTCTTCTTCCAGAGCAACTTGATATTTCATGATTTCATCATCCATGTATTGGCTTAGTTCTTCAATCTTCCTCTGGTATTCCTTGTTCAATTCTTCTATTTGTTGTTGCATTTGCTCTTGGCCTTTTAACGCAGCTTCTTCAACAACTTTGGCCTTTCGGAGTAATTCCTTCAATTGTTGATTTTCAGCTAGTGCCTTGTCACGTTCTTGTCTTCGAAGCCCTAGCTCTTTGTTAGCAGCCTTGAGGCATTCTTTGGTTTTCATCATGTGCCCATGCCCCATCTTCAACTTTTTACTTGTTCCTTCTAGAACTCGATCCTTCTCAGTGCTTTCTCGTTTTAAGATTGCGTAGTCATGATAGGCATTTTTCAATTCGGCTTCTATTTGCATCTTTTCTTGTTCAGCCTTGTCTAATTTTTCTTTCACTTCTTTGATTTCTTCTTTTTCATTGAAGTGCTAGGTTGACACATTGTCCAGAGGAGTAATTGTTAAGGCCCTGAATGGTAGCTTGATCTCATGAGCCCTATTCTTCACCCATTGACGATAACTTTCTTTCACAGCACAACTCCTAACTCCCAGTTCTTTTCCTTTCTTGACAACCTTGTTCCAGGCCGATCAGATCTTCTGTAGTAAACCAAAATCTTTGGAATCCTGGTAATATGAGACAAATGGAGTGATTGCAAGTTTCGAAGGAGATCCCATCATGGGGTAGCCAAGTTGACGCAATACCAATGCTGGATTATAGTTTATGCATCCTCGGGTACCCATGAGGGGTACATTTGGGAAGCTTCCGCACTGATAAATCAAAGTTTGCCCATCCCACCAAGGGTACCATCGTATCATCTTTTCGTTTAACTTGGCCAGGTCTTGGGCCCACTCTTGTCCACTCTTCTTCTTGATATTATGCATCCGTAGATCTTCAATGGGACAGGGCGCTTTGTAACTCCTTTGGAATATGTGCGCGATAGCCCACACATACAACATTGGTAAACAGCACAAAATTCTTTTGCCATTCCTCTCATAGCAAAAGTTTAGAGTGCAATAGACATCTGCTAAGAGAGCTGGAATAGGATTCTAACTGTGGAACTTGCGGGCAAGGAATACATCAATAGCTGCAAAGTCTACCAAGCCTTCAATATTCGGAAATAAGATAGTGCCATAGATAGTGAGGGCCAGTACATCTATAAAAGTATCCCAGTCCTCATTTTGAGCCAAATAGTGCATATGCCCTTCCAGGTAATCCTTCGGGAGTCCACAAGTCCCATTTCTACATTTCTGTGCTTCACGCAAATCCTTCACTCCTATCCTTAGGACAGTTGATATGGTATGTAAAGAAGGATAATGACCTTGATAGTGATAAGGTTTTTCTCCTTCTAGTGGTAGTCCCAGGATTTTTTCAAATTCCTCAATGGTTGGTGCTAACTGAAAGTCCTGAAAAGTAAAACATCGAAGCGGAGGATCATAGTATTGTGCCAATGCTATGATTGCCTCTTCCTGTTCTTCCACTTCTAAAAGGTCCAAAATCTTCCCATATTTTCTAGTAAGAGAAAAGCGTTGTGGTACCCTCAACAATTGACCCAAGGATCTCAGGCTTTTTGTGTCTAGTGTCTTGGCTTTAAGACGTAGAGTTTTTTTTTAACTTTTCACCTTCCTGATTGTCTGGTCTCATATTTGTTTCCATTTTCCAAAGATACTCACAATGAGATTCAATTCAAATTCCTAACAAACCTGCCATAACAAAAAAAAAACTTGATTTAAACAAAAGAATGGATAATAAACAAATAGGGAATGAAAAGAAATTATATACAAAGAGCAATGATAGGAATTTATATACAAAGAAAAGGAATTAAAGAAAATGCATGCTCTCTTTGTGTCCTATTTGCGGCAAATTCTGGAGGTCAATTCTATGGTTTTATGGTCATTCTACTTTGTGAACACTTTCACCGGGTGGGTCTATATTCTCAGAGTTCTATGGCCTCTAGAGTTAAGACTCATTTCAGAATGTTATCCACAACAGCAGGTGAACCGCTAGGTGCAGGACATTCATGAAAGAATCACGCTCTAGACGAGATTTTCGCGATAACCAAACAGGATAAACATCCAAAATGGCTACCACTACGCAATCTCTTACCTATCTCAAGTTGCACTCAGACCCAGGTATAGGGCCCCACTCGTGTGTGATTAATGTGTTAGTGTTGTGTGTGAAGAGAGCATACAAACCTAAAATCCTAAAACTACCCATGACTAATGCCTGCAAAAAATAACACAAACAAATACGCACAGAACTCAGAAATAGTCATCTAGCCTAAAGTTTTAACAAAGGAAGTCATCATTATAAGTAAACACATGAAAACTCTACAAAAGAATAAAGCATAAAGAAAAATACTAGACAAAGTAAACTAAGAACATAAACAACAAAAGGCTATATTTAATTTGCACAACTAACTAAAACAGGCCTGACTCTCTTGGAATTCCCCAGTGGAGTCGCCATCTGTCGCAACCGAGATCGTGACGGGGACGGCGAAAAAAGAATTTTTATTTTGAAAATAATGGAGTCGCCACCAAGTTTATTAAAGTTTGGGAAAACATGGAAAAACCCATTCATTTTGAAAATGGTCTTTGAAACCAAATTTGAGTTCGGGAATCGGTTATGCATAGGGAAGGATAAGAAATTAATCCTACGCACCCCTAATACACCCGTCTTTAGACGGTACCTTAAATTAATTTGTGCAAATTATTAATAACTTTTTTGAAATATTTACTTTTCTATCTTTTACTTACAAGAAAATTAAAAGAAATTTGTTGTTTGTTTTTTTTTTTAAAAAAAAAGAATTTTTAAAACACCAAACTGTCACAGTTCAGGTGTCCTAAAAAATGAGTTAACAAACCGTCACGACTAAGTTAACATTTTTTATTTGAAACGAAGCATTTGACAATAAGCGTATAATTTAAAAAGAAATCTTCTAAATAATAAATATTTGCAAATAGAAATCTAAAAAAAGCGAAGATTTATTTTTGGTATTTTTGTAAGAGAAAATATAAAAATCTTTACGAGAGATATTTGGAACATCAAGTTGTCACAACTCAGATGTTCAAATATTAAGTTAACAAGCCGTCACGGCTAAATTAATCTCTTTATTTGAAATAAAATTTTTGATAGATAAATGAATAAATTTAAATCGAAAATGAAATTATAAATTATAAATATTTGCAAATAAGATAAAAAGAAATTTATTTTTCATATTTTTTTAAAAAGAAACAAATATAAAAGAAAAACGAATATTTTTAGAGAAATTCTCAGGTCATTAAACTATCACGGCTCAAATACCCGAAATATTAAGTTAACAAGCCGTCACGGCTAAATTAACATCTTTATCTAAAATTCCCCACATAAACGAATATTAAATAAAATATTTTTTTAAAAAAAAGAAGAGAAATTATTTGTAAATATAACAAAGTAAAAAAATTGCATAAAAAAAAACTACAAGTAAAAAGAAAGTATTTTAAAAAAAAATTACAAATAACATGAATTACGAAAAGCTAATTTTGACTTGACAGGGATCGGAATTGCCTGCTCCTACGTATCCCCTGGTGCAATAGAGAATTCAAAGTCACGTAGTTCTATAAAAAGTGATATTATTTAATCTTATTTTGAAAAAGACATTTAGAATATTAAGCTATCACAGCTAAAATACCCTAAAATATAAAGTTAACAAACCGTCGCAGTTAAATTAATCCTATTTTACAGAAAAAGATTAATTAACTCAAAAATTCTTTTAAAGTAAATTTATTCAATTATTTATTTTAAACTTAAAATTCATAAAAATATTTTAATATTTTTTTTAACTGAAATTAGCAAAATTATATTAAAAACTGTTACACAATTAATTTAAACAAAACTCCTAAACATGTAAAAAAAAAACCATAAACACAATTTACATAAATAATTTGAACAAAACACATAAATAAATAATATTAAACAAAAATAAAACTAATTCGTAAACATAATCATACAATTAAACAAAATATATAAGATAATTAAATAAACAAATGAGGGTCCTAATTACCATTTTCTTCTTTTTTACCCTTTTTAATTAAAAGAAACATTGACACTAAATTCACTCAAATCAAAGAAATAATTAAATCATTCCTTTTTATTTTATTTTATAAATGAATTAACTTAATTATACTCAAAAGAAAATCACAAGCTCCTTTTTTAAAATGGATCAAAATATTTAAATATTTATCATAAACTCAAAGTAAAGAAACTCCACCCTTTTTTAATTTTTAGGCCCAAACTGACCTAGACCCAAACAAACAAACCCAAAAATCTACTCCAATAAGACAATTCTGCCCAATACTAATTTATTAAACTAACTCTATATTCTTTATCATATTCCTTTTTTATTAAAAAGAAGAAAATACAAAAAAAAAACTCAAATATTTACTTTCAACTCAAAGTAAAATTAAAATCTTTTTTTTTTTTATTTTGACTCAAATCTAAATAAGTAACCTCCTAAACTAAAATGAAATAAATACTAATCCAACAAAAAAAACCCAAAATCTAAGCTCAAACAAACAAATAGACCCGACATTTATTCCCAAATTAAGTACACTTTTAAAAGTTCAATTAGTCTGAACAAAACTCAAATTCAACAAATAAAACCCAAAAGACCACAAGATAAAATAATTAAACCAAATAAATTCAAATTCAAATAAACAAAATTAAAATCTAAACAAAACTAACAAAATAATAATACCAAAAAACTTAAACTATCACCCACACACATATACATGGTCACTCCCTATCACAGCTTCCTTTCACTTTCACTCTTACTCTCACTCGCACAAACACACACACGTGGCACTCAGACTTCACCCAACACCCATAGCACAAGTTTCTCTCTCACACACGTATACCATCAAATGCACCCACAACACTCTCTCTTTTTCTAAACAAACGCACATTTCTTTTTCTTTCTTCACACGCACACGGTTACAATACATTTGATTCACACGGAGAGAGAGGGGGGGACAGACACAGAGAGAAAGAGTGAGAAAAAGAGATTAAGAGGAAGAGAAAATGGGATGTGCGCCAGCCAAGGGGAGGCTACTGCCGCGGATAGAGCGCCGGCCAAGGGGGTCACTGTCGCCAATAAAGCGCCGGCCAAGGGGAGGTAACTGCCGCGGTGGTCACGAAGCACGGAGGCAAGATCGGAAGATTTGGGGCTGGCTCGAGGTTGGTTTGAGGTTAAGTGGTAGAGAGGGTGGCGATTAAGGGAAAAGGAGAGTGAGATAAGGCCGTGAAGATGCTGGGTCGCCGGTGATGGTGGCTGTCAGTGTTGCGATTGTAGTATGGTGCCGGCTGAGTTCATTTCAGAGGAGGGAGGCCTGATGGTGAGGGATGTTGATGATGGTGGCCACGGTGGAACTGGGAAAAGAGGTGGTGGCTCGCGGTGTCTTGGAGAGGCTGAGGTTTGATAGGGGAAGGCGGATCCGCGGCGATGATGGTAGATCGGAGCACAAAAGGTTGATGTGGTAGTGATCATGGGCTACACGGTGGGGAAAAACGGAGGAAAGGGAACCGAGATGATGATGTGAGGGGAGGCCGCTGGTGGTGGTGGCGTGAGGAAGATCTACGGCCTCCCCTTTCTTTTTAAATTTTTTTTTTAAAAAAAAAAAATTGGTGATGATTTGTTGTTGTTGATGGATTTACCTTGTTGCTGGGTTATTTTGCTGGAACTGTTGTTGATTTCTTTGCAGGTTCCCTTGGATTTGATCTCCGTTTTGTTGGCTGATTAATGCATCCGAGTATATTTTGATCCTTTTTTTTGTGTTTGAATTTTTCTTGTTGAATCCTTTTTTAAAATTCTTGGTGATCTAAAAATTTCTCTGATCATCCTCTCTGCCCCTCCTCTCCTCAATATGTATATTGTATCATTTTCGGATTCTCCCCTCCCCCACCGAAAGAAACTCCAACTCTTTGTCCATAGTGGAGAAACACCATCATCATGTTTATTATTCCTTTTTTAAATTTTTAATATTTCCATTCATCCTTATGCGTCACATGCTAGCCTCGAGGAAGAGAAGACAGGAGTCCGAGAGGAGCCCATGACTCCTTTTTTTCTTTTTTTTTATATTTATTTATTATTATTTTTATTTTTATTTTTTTTTATCTTTTCCTTTTTCTATTTTCCCAAAAGAAATAATTAACAAAACTGTAATAAAAATAAAATAAAAAAGGTAAAATAGGTGCAAATTTTTTGGATTTTATTGTTAAAAATCGGACAAAATCAGGTGTTCACAACCCTATATTACAAGCCTTACACCCCGAGCTTCAAATGTAACTATCTATCTTTATTTATTTATAATCATATTTGTTCTTGTCTTGGCTTAGAAAAAGGCCTCGTTTGAATTAAATTGTTCGTCTAGGAGCTACTTGTTTTGCAACTATTTTTCTTACATTGAAAAATATATATGAACACAAGACAGATTTGCAAGCTTTGGTTGTTGACAAATATTTCACGGGGCACAAATTAGGTAGGAGTACCAATGGGAAAGCTGTTAGTGCTATTGTGTTAGACAACAAGTTTTGGGATGGTTGTCATACCACATGTAAGTTTATAAGCCCTTTGATTAGATTGCTAAGAATTGTAGATTCTAACGAAAAGCCTTCATTAGGATATGTATATGAAGGTATACAAAGGCTAAAAAAGCAATCAAGGAGATGTTTAGTAAAAAGAAGACATCATATGAACCTTACACTGAAATCATTAAGGCAAGACAGGATAAGCATTTGAAGCGAAGTCTCCATGTCACAGCCTACTTTCTAAACTCTGCTTTCTTCTATGATGAGAAATTCATTGAGAAGAATCAAGTTATGTAAGGCTTACTTGATATGTCTGATGTAAAGAGCCTTTGTAGTGACTCAATTAAACTATTGAAAGAGGCGCAAATATATTAGGAATACATGGGAAGCTTTGATAGGCCAAAAGTTGTTCAAGCAGCCAAGAAACTTCAACCTAGTAAGAAATTTTATCTAATATTTTGATTTGTTTGAATGTTTTGAAATAAATAGTGAATGTTGATAATGAAACATTTATATCTAATTTTTGCATGTGAATGGTGGAGATATTTTGGTGGCAATACCCCAACTTTGCAAAAGATAACAATTCATCTTCTTAGTCAAATATCTTCTTCCTCAGGGTACGAGCAAAATTGGAGTGTTTTTTAACAAATTCATACTAAAAGAAGAAATAGGCTGGGGTATCAAAGATGAAATGATCTTGTTTATATGACCTATAACTTGTGCCTTAAAACTAGGTATTATGAGTTATATTATTAAAGTATTTAATATTTTTTAATTTATTTTATTTTTGGAACTTTAGGATAGTTAACTTTAGAAGTCATTTGAATATTTTGATTTTGTATATTAAGTTACAACAAAAGAAAAAGTTCTATGATCCAATTTACTATGAAAGTATTGATCTAGAGGATTTTGGAGTGATGAAAAGAGTTGAAGAGGCAGAATTTCCTAATGATCTTCAAGAACTAATATATTAAGAAAATTCTATCCTTTCATATCATGTTGGTAAGTCTTATAGTTATACATTTTTATAAATGTTTCTATATATTTTTAATATATTTTATATCTTTTTACTATTTTTAAATGATGGTAAGAGTCATGAGACTGATTAATTTGATGCTACTATGCCTTATGCTTCATTTCGTGATGATGAAGATGAACATGAAGCATTTGATGACGGGATATTCAGCAAATTAATACAGATTGTGATGATCCTATTTGATTCATGAATAAGTCTTTAGTGTTTTCCTTGTGTTATTGTTATATTTTGACTTATGACTATGAGTTAATGTTATGTTTTACTGAAAGTAGTAACTCGATACTTGAGATATTTGATCCATATGGATAATTTTTATTTTGATTAAGGGATGAATTATGTTATGTGTTATATTCTATGGATTGTGTTGATGTTTAATTTAATTTTTAGTTACTTTGTGACATATGTTTCATTTTATACTTCTATATATTTATATAAATACAAACTTTATTATATATCGGTTATATTTCGATTGAACCCCTGGTTGAACCATTTAACCTATGAACTCTTACCCTGACCGGTTCAATATCTGGTCCGATTTTCAGAACCTTGCTTAAACATTATAAACCTGCAGTTTATTGAAAAATTTCCTTTTGAAGTAAATCAAACGACTAATAACATTTAGATAAAATGCTTACACCCAAAAGAGTTTAAACAAAAACATGAATATAATTGGATAGAATGGTTTTGTATATACGTAGGAAACAAACAAGTCAACATTAATGATAAATGTGAGACTAATGTGGGTATTTAAAATCACAATCACTTGTTGAGATTGAATTCTTAGTGTTGTGAGAAATTATTTCTATAATAATTCTTAATTTTTTTCATCAAGAATTGAAGGTTTGCTTTATTCGATGTTGCATAAAAGATGACTATAAAAAATTAATAATTCAATGGATGCAAAATAGGAAAATAGGCTGGCCAGAACACTATGGGTCAGCCATAAGAGACATAAACGTGCAAACCTCATACTGCTAAACAAATGAAAATTAACATGAAAACATTGATACAACCTTATGACTCAACATGATCAAGGGTAGTGCCAAGAATATGATTTGACTAATAAGGCTCTACACACCGGTGGTTCAATGCATTGTAGGCAGTGCACTTCATGCTGCATTATCAAGAAAATTATCAATGAAAAGTTAACTAGAAAAAAAATATTAGCTGACCATACATTGCCTCTGTGCTTAGTTTATCAATTCTCTAACACTACACACACAACTAGAAAATGACATCCATGTTTCTTCCTATTCTATTATTTTTAGTCTACTGCATTCATAAAAGTCTATTAAAAAAATGAATAGTCTTCAAAATTGCAACTAGTTGAACATTAATCTACCCACAGAAAACATTGTGACAACTACAATGGCAAAAATTGAAGGAGATGGTGCATTTATAGTTGCGTCAAGTCACTCCAACACACCCACACAGAAACAAAATGGCTAGATATTTATGTATTTTATCTTTTTGACTTCCCTCACAAACAAAATTATTAGTTTTTGTTTTCTTCATATGCAGTGTAGCTGATATAAGTTCTATCCCTGGAAGTTGCATGCCATGTGGGGAAAAGAAAGACATTTATAAGGAATCATCTAACCGACCTATTATGACAAGTAGACTTTTAATATTCATCCATGAAGGTATTCAATGCTAACTTCCTTTAATATGGCCATGATTAGGATTTCTGCCCTAAGCAACATTTGCAATATGATGGGCAAGCCAAAATCTACAGTACGTTGAAAACATACTATGCTATATGCAATTATTCCAGTGGTCAATTGAGGTTTGTATCCTATGAGCCCAAAAGATATATTCTAGGTTCTAAGGCCACTACCTATTCATTCTTGCTCACACTAAAATTTTTTCATTCACAACATCTACATGAGAAGCATGATAAATTGGAAGCAAAGACCCACAACATCAATAAAATGGTCTTGTTTGTTTAGTCCATGGTCATTATTGAAAAGTAACTACAAACAAACTACGAATGCTGAAGTAGAAGAGACAAACCCTGAGATGATGAAAAAGAAAGGAGGGGTTATCAATGCTTGTGCACAAATGAAAATTAACAACATCACATCAATGGATGATGAGCTTAACATTATGAAGAAGTGGAACAAGATCAACAATCATGGCAAATATCTCATAGGAGCATTGACATAAGGAGAAAGCCAGGCACAGAATAAAGAAAAGGCCCACGTGACTTTTACTAAACATGATATTGGTTTATGTTCACCAATAAGGAGAGTCACCAAAAGGTCATATTCACCTCAGGTTGTCAAGTATGTTAATACAAATATATTGAAAAATATTATTTCATTTGATTGAGTAACTAATACAATTATTTATGTTAGTCCAAACTATAGAGTTCAATGTTTAACGTGGGCAGAGTAAATAGTGGCCCATTGAAGAAAAAAATGTTGCCCAACTTGTACAATATTGCACCTGTGTCAAAAATTCCAAACCATGATGTATTCAGTCAGCTGCCTGGTCTTTTTAGTGGCGTTCATGCACATCAATCACAGCAATGAAAGGGTAGTTATAGTATTGAGAAGTTTACAATTATGAACACAATAAGAAAGACATCGTTCCAGGAAATCTTACTTCAAATGATGTAGACAAAATTTTTTCCAACACTATACATGAATCTCACATCAGTTGGAATTAAACTGGCTGGATATGTTTTCTTCCCTAATCATGATGTAGAGTATGTGAATGAACCTACATTTAATACAAACAAAAGTATATGTGTTTCTTCATGTATTCATTAGTTGTCATCTGATTTAAAAGTAATTGCTTTTATAAATATAAAGAGGCAATTATCAACATTGGTGGCATGTACAATGAGGCAAGATCTGGATTGTATGTTCTCAGGAAGATTTGTTAATTATAAGCTTAATTCATGAAAAACTCCCAATAAAACTATGTCTTTTACATGTGGCCAAATACATGACTTTGGATTTGCATAACCTAGATCATTAAATTGGAAGCATTGCAATGCACATGGCAACACCAACAAAGGACCACCATGACTAGAGACTCTACCACCTTTTTTGGTAGTACAAATGAGTCCATGTTAATTATTTTACCAATCCTTTTGAAGCCTGTGATGGCCCATTTAGTTTGCCTAATCAATTTTGTACAGGATGATTTTTTACACGATCTTTCTATTGAAGATTTATTGATATGATATGCCAATGAGTATATGTCCCCTATGCCAATGCTCCAACACATGAGTACCTATTGAAAGTATAATCTATTCTATATTAGAAGTTTGATAGTCCAACTCCCAAGACCAAAGTATTCCCGCCTAAGTATTTTTGGCAAGTGTCACACCAATCATCCATCTATATATAAAAATATATACAAAAGTTTTATAGTACTCTTTGATCATGCCACTCATTTAGTACCAAATTTCTCTAAAAGAATTACACACTCTAAAATACCATCATGTTTGACAAATTTCACCTCTTAGTTGGGACAAATGGTTAACATTAATGATTCGAATAAGAATAATAAAAAATTACATTAATCACAAAATTTAAATTTCAAGACTCATATTCTTTACATTTATTTTTGTTTATACACTTGACCAATTTTTTTTATGATGTCACCAATCAATTCAAATTCAACTTAAATTTAAATTTACCTAGACAAAATTATACATTGATATGCAAATTTCTAGTCATATTCATTAGTCAATTAGACAAGGGAAAACTATGGGAATGGGTGATTTTTTTTTTTACATTTTTTCATTAATTTTGAATAAAACATTCTCTAAGGATATCCCATAAATGAATTTGTTATATGAATTTATATAATTTTTTATACCCAATAAAAATATAGAGGAGGATAAAATGAGTAGAGGCGATGGTTTTATTTTCCTTTTCAGAAATTTTCACTCAAACCTTTCAACGATATCTTACTTCATAGAATTATAGAGATTTATCATATTCATATTGGGGAGTGTTTTGAATTATTTTTACCTTATAGATGTTAATTATTTATATAAAAATACAAAAATGATAATAAAAATAAATATAATACTTTCAGTTATGATTGTTGTGAATTTATTTATTATCTTAGTTATTATACAAATTTATTTTTGTAAATTCCTTTTCAAATTTTTTGGGATTCATGCTTATAAATTCATTTTTTCTGTATTTTAAAATTTTTGTGGTGAATTTTTAGGCAGATTTTCTTAATTAAGAAAAATAAAGGAGACATAGTAGTAAAGGGATGTGATGATAAATTTTTCTACTCAAAATGTTATAAATGTTACAAACAAGTTATATTTTAATAATACATTTGTCATCATCATCATCATCTTATACATCAACACATGATTAATTTTTTCATGGATCACATGAGTTTAGCACTAAAGAGGATGTTAGCTTGATTTTAGAAAAATATATTCATGGATTGTGTGATATAGATGTTACAATTTTTAAGGTTAACAATTGGAGGTTATTGAAGATTTTGATATGGCATGATGATGTAGAGATCATCAATAACATTTTTATAAAAAAAAAGTGTTTACAAATGTAAATTGAATGCTATTATGAGTTGATCAATGATTCATGTTCAATTCATGAATAATTTATTTTACTATCTAAACTATTTTTTATCATGCATATAATTTAAAATTGTATATTTATTTAATTCATTAATTGATTATGCAACTTCACATGTCAAAATCTAGGTAGCAACTATTAGCAAAAAGATATCATTCTATATTCTAACATTCTTTTGTGTATATATATGTATATATATGGAGTAAGCATAAGATCATTTTGTTGCTTTTATTTTCCTTCATGTATTATAATTTGACGAATAGTTAAATTCCTTATTATTTAGCATATTAAACAAGTAATGCACAATAAAATGCTATTTATTTTATGTTTCTTAACACATTTCTGTAGTTGTGAGGTAAAATAAATGTTGACAAATCATGTAGGTATACATGCCAATACAATACTCTACTAGTCATTAGTTTCTTATTGCATTGTCCATCGAAGAACAAGTTATATATCATTTGGATTCTTAGATACCAGTGGACAAGTTAGAGCCCCGTACAGATATGATAAGAGTTGTGGTAATTTAGTAACTTTATTTTAATCATTAACACATTAACAAATAGTGCTTCTATTAATACTTGACATAAAAAATAATAAGGTGACTTACTAAATAGCTGATTGGAAATGAGCTTTATCAACAACATAATGCCCATAATGAAAAAGATTTTATGGGATGGAAAATCATAAAAGCAAGCGAAATACCACAGTGCAGCACTATGTGCAAAAAAACCCATTGAGTTTGTAAAGCTTCACCTTCATTTTACTATTCATGAGTATGAGGACAAATGACCTAAATATGTACTGTGTTTTGTAGCCATGACTCTACTGTTTAGGTTATGCAATGGATGAATATGGAAAACGCATTTTGTTCAAAAGCCTTAGGCAAGGTAAGTCTGACTCATAACCCTAAAATGTGTACGTACCACTATATTTCCCAACGGCATGTACAAGTTAGATCCAGTTTTCTACAAATTTGTAGCTAAATGAGAATATGGTTCAAATGAAAACAACTTTGACACTAATTCAAAGAGAACCAAATGAGAAAAAGAAGATTGTCGAGCCTCACTCTGCAACATATTGGGGACCCATTATCGATACTCACTGACATGTGGCACTAGTTGTAGTCATTTATTTTGCAAGGTCGGTTAGTTGTTTGCAAGGATCTAGTATCATGACCTTAATTTTTGCTTCTAGTTTATATATTTTCATTTTTTGTTGCTGTCTTGGTTGATGAATTATTTGTACTTGCAACATATGCTACAATTTCCTTTTTTTTTTGGGTGGACAGGTCAAATCCTACCATTCAACTAATGTACTAGAATTGGGTATTTGGGTATACAATGTACTTTTGTTTAGTGGGAATAAACTACCTACTAAAGCCATGTTATTTGTATTTGTTCTAGGTACAATGATATCTATGCTTTGAATTTTATTTGTGTTTTAATTTCAGCCTACTCAGATTTTGGATCAACCTTTATATTGGCCTAACTTTGATTGGTTGGGGTTAAACCAATGGAGGCTCGTCAAATGTTGATTTAGGACCATAAAAAATAAACTCAGTTTTAGACTTGTAAAAAGCAGTCATTTACTTTGGCTAATTAAGCGTACTGTGAAAATTATATGTTGGACAATCTGTCGATTGGACAAGACAGGGTTTGGACATGAATTGCACCATACAAAAGATTATTCTTATTCTCAATGAGAAATACTTAGATGCATCAAGAGAAAGAGATAATACTTACTCCGATCCATTTATTAATTGACACATAAGTTTTGCGGGTCATTATTGTCTCCCACATCCCCTATATTTTTAATGCAATAGCTGATTTGTCAATCACCAATTAAACAAAGCAAATGTTTTATTTTGCTTTAAGAGCACCTAAGAATTTCACCTCAATTGATAGAACACAACTACCATCCCTGGGAATTATATTGCCATGATGGAATATCAAACAAGAATCTCAAAATTGTAAACATGTAAAATACTTGCTGACCATACAAATAGTTTTAATAATTCGAAAGTACATGCATTTCTAGATAGTTATATAACCATTGACAGACTTATTACTAATAGTTTTAAAGTATAATGACCAATATAATTTTATGACATAAGCACAAAATGAATATATAGTCTTCTAGTCTGAAATGTGAAAAAAGGAGCGTTACATTATGTATATAAACATAAGTATCAATTTGTCGTTAATCACAAATGATAATTTCATTTAAGGATTGATGTTTCTTTGTTATTTTTAAATAAGGTTTATATGAATCTTAAATTTTGTACATTAATAACAAGAGATTTTTGGGATTAATTATATATTAAAAATAATCCACAATAATTGCAATGTAAATTTTCCTTTTGGGTCAAAAGAGTAATCACCATATATTTGAAGTCAATCAAATTTTAATAGTGATAATGGTGGATTCAAATCAATGAATCTAATTTGCACACCAATGACGAATTTTAATGCTCCATGTCTAATCAACATCTCCTATTTGATGCATTTCACGGCATTTTGCAGGCGAAAATATTTAACAGCGCCTTTGATTAGGTAACATTTTTCAGTTGAGTAGACCAAAATTAATTTGAAAAGAAATGAAATTGTTTAGTTTAGTTTTCACTTTGAGAAAAGTATATCACTCTAACAGGAATTGATTATAGTGAAACCTAAAATTATTACTTTTTACTGTTGCATCTCATATTAATCCTTCTAAACCCACTTTTTTAACATCAATCCCAAATATAAATTAATTATTTTAAAATCAATTCTATCAAAATTTGGAGAATTTGAAAAAATATATAAATAAATAATTTTCTTGAACATAATAGATATCTTTTTTTTTTTTCCCTTATCTCCTACACTTTTTTATACTTAATGTTCCAGTTTTACACAAGGCCAAGGGATTTTTGTTTTCCATACGCCATCCCTAGTCTAATGCTACACCTAGGCTACATTTAAAAATAATTGCTCAAACAATATTGGCCATAAAAAGCTCAAATTTTACAAACATTGGCTTACAAAAGAAAATCTCCACTTCTGCTGGGCAATAGCAACGAACAAGTTTGAGGAAAATAGAAATAAAATTATGATTAATGAGGTTCAATCATTCTCAAATTTATGACTTTTGTTAACTTTTTTCACCAAGCCCAAACTACAACCTCAACTAAACACGCATTAAAGACACAATAATGAATACCAACACACTACAGCAAGAGACATGCGATCAAAATTTGCGTTATCACTAATAAATGAGATTTTCATACAAAATTTAGGCAATAGTAACATCTAACTCAACTAATATGACAAGTCAGTTAAGTATCATCCACAAATTACTTGTGTAATTTCTTACACGCACAAATTTTTATACATAAGTTTTCACATTATATGCTCTGCTTATCTTTTAAAATCAAAGTACCCAACTCCAATCAAGAATAATAAATAACAATTTTGAAGTAAAAAGAATACCAAATCTAGATTTGGATATGGTATCACATATCTATGTAATAGTCATAGTTCCTGCAAAGGTAACACATTTTAACAAAAGAAATAAATTTAATAATAGTAGTGAACTCATATGTTGCTCTTATTTTCTCTGATGATGTTTCATGAAAGAAGTGAACCATGGTTTGTTGTAGTTGTTATAAAAAAAGATAATGCTTTTTCAAAGCTTAGGTCCTTTAAATTCCACTAGCTATAACAATCACAAGTCAGTGTACCACCAAATATGTTCCTCAAAATCGCCTTCATTTTGTCATTAACAGTTAATATTCTAAATGCGTCGGCAACCTACTTTATGCAACTACAACAATAATGAATAAAAATATCATTTTTATTTTTGATAAATTCATAAGGCTAAACTCCAAAACAGAGGAAGCAAGCAACAAAGAGTAGACAATACCAAGAGTTCAAGTAGATGCAATCATAGACACCAAATAGCGGGCACAATACACAACAAAAGTCCGATAAACCATTACAAATTTCTCTAGTAGTAGAAACACCCACAAATTAGCATTATAACACAATAAACTTTATTATATTTAGCTAGCTCCATCCCCTCAATGTAACCAAAATCCATCAAGCACTCTAATCAACAAGGCATCAAAATAGTAGTAGTAACTCAGCCAAAGTAGTAGTAGGCAGCAGCACCATCAACTTCGGTAGCTAACTCTAGCCCCTAAATGTAATCAAGATTCAAGCAGGCAATCTAATAAGACAACAATCAAAGTAGTAGCACTGCCACTCCCTATTTGAAGCTCTTATCATCTCATAATATAATGAGTTTTGTGCTTAATAAAGAATGAATGATAAAATAGATGGTTCAAAGCTTAACTTGCACATCAATTTTCTAGGATCAGCACATATAATGACCTATGAACAACAGTAAATCCATAGAGCACGTGAAATCAAGTTCACATTGATAATAAAACATGCTGCAACTTTGATGGTAAAGTTATATCAAGACTAACTTCTAGATAAAGAAACATCTTTGTACAGATTTTGCTCTTTGCTCCTATGAATTGGGCATAGGAAACTTAAAACTAATGTATAAAGCAATATAATGTAAGAACTTAGAATGGTTGGATGAATGGCTAGCAACCTTTTAAAAAACTTTGCACATTTCAAATTACGTATTAGTGGTTATGAAGGAAACTTTTAACATTTGAGAGAATCTTTTAATATGCGAAACACAATATGCATCAACATTTGACAGTTTCAATATTGTAGAAAGTTAGAAGGTTCAACTTCAAAATAATGAAATATCTTCATATTGCTACATATCTATCTATCACAATGTCATTCAATTTTGCTGCAAATTGATTCACCACAAAGAGATACAACCATAAATGTTAAACCATTTTTTTATCTAACAGGTCAGAATGCCAAAGGAAAACCAAACATAACAATGACAATAACAACATACCAAAAAAGAAAATCAAGCATTTCGCATCTCTCTGTAAAGACAAGGTAGGAAGGCACTTGCATTAGCTTTCTTCTCCTTGGAATGGTGTGTGAAAATCCTCTTTATTGTAAAAAATTGACTGTCTTTTTCTCCCATGTCAGTAGGATTACTATTATCTTTTCCTGTAAGACAAAATGAAGAAAAAGATCATGGCATGGGGCTATATATACTATTCTTGTTTTAGAATTTATGATTTCATCTAACTCCAAACATAAGTGATTTTAGTAGTTGTAAGATTAAAATTCCATTTATATATCATATACTACTAAGAATAATATTTCAGGTGCTCACAGTTGTGCCACAACAAGACAGATAAGAGAAGTAATGGATTGGTACATAAAAACACAACCATGACATGGCAGCTATTGATAAGGGAGCATCTTGGCTTTGATGTGGAGTGGAAGCAAAGGCGAGGAGGCAACCGGGAGGCGGCACACAATGTCAGTGACAATCTCTACTTGACATCATCAAACATTGTGGGTGGCTCTACAGCATGCGACATGTTTTTGGGCCTTAGGGTTTTGTGTTCGTGTGTTTCTATAGCTTTGGAAATTGGCAGTGAAGAACAAGATTTAGAGAGTGAGAGACAGAGAAGGTAGGATTGGGGGTTAAGGTTTATGTAAAAGACAGAGGAGGTGGACACAACAAAGTAGAACAAGGTCTCTATGTGCAAATAACTATACAATAGTGACTTATTAGTAAAGTCATTGCAAATTCAGTATATTTAGACTTTGAGCCATTTGATAACAAAAATAGAACACCCAAGGTTGAAAACCATTACACCGAAGGGATTGACATTGGCTCCTAACTAGGGACAGACTAACTAATCATGTGCCCTCCTTATAGCTATTTTTCAATCTATAAGTTGTAGTTGTTTAAGGTTCCTAATTCGAAAAAATTACCATCACCTTATATGTAATCATGAAATTTATGATTCTTACAAATGAAAAGGATAAAATTACTAGTCTTGATCCATTAACAAAACAATATTAGCAATACATTGAGATGAGTTGAAATTGTTGAGAAACTATGATTTCTATTTCTTAGCTTTTCTCCCACTTAGATTATGTGTCCTTATCTCACTTAATGACTATTAATAAATAGTTAGTATAATGTGCATTAAGTAAATATATCCATTACATCTTTCATTGTGATTAAGAGTATAACTAATATGATTAATACTAGTTGTGTTTATTTTAGTCAAAATAGTCCTTTCCATGTACCATATAATTAATCTTTGCCTTAACATACCATAATCATGAAGAACATAATTGGCCCAAAAATAATGTAGAATAAAATTATTCTAATTCTATCATGTATGTAATTTTAGACCTAAAAAACATGTAATACGACAACATATCCATTTTTGAGCTCACAGTGTCAACAATATAAACACACACACACATATAATTACAATATACAATAATCTCTACTTAGCAACAAGGCCCATATTTTCATTATGACTAAAAGGTTTTGGGTGGTGACCATTATTAATAGATAGAAAAAATTAATTTATATATCTTCTTACTTGTTTTTTGTTTTCAAATTTGTTCTATAATTAATATATATTTCAAATTCATTCTCTAACTTTTTAAAAATTGAATATATTTATTCTTTTTATAAATAATACTAATTATATTGACTCAAAACATTATATCTACCACAAGAATTGGCAAAAATATTGTATATGACATCTTTAGTGACATTTTTTTTTTCAAATCTACCTTTTAATGCAACAAATGGCATTCATGAAAAAGATAAATGTGTTCAATTTTTCAAGGGCAAATTATTGGGACATCCCTTGAGATCTATCGTAATTACACTTACCTCCTTCTACATTTTAAAAAATTACTCACCTCCCTTAATTAATTTAAAATCACATTACATATAAACCGTTGCCCTTATTTTTCAATTTATGATACCATAATATTAATTCAAATTATCAAAATTACCCCCACCTACCACCACCAAAGCTGCCATCACCCATTCTCATCTTTTTGTGCCATCCTTCAACCCCTTTCTCTCCTTTACACCTCTTCCATGCCAACTAGAAACCCCCATTCCCCCTCCCTCCCCCACCCCCCATATACACTCAAATACCCCTCAAACCAAATCCTAAGCTTACTTTTCACTCTAACAAGATCTACGCCTAGTGCTAGTACTGTTAACTCTTTCACACTTCACCTTTTCTTTTTCTTTTTTTTTTGGGATTTAAAGTCTAAATTTCATGTTGTTTATGCCATGAACAAATCTTTGCTGTTTTTATTCGGGTCCTTTTTCTTTCTGCCAATTTACAAGGTCAAAAAAGAATTTTTTTTAATTATTGAAGACTTGAAGTTTTGATTTTTTTTTTTTAAAAAAGATACAAATTCCATGGAGGAACCATAGAAGAAAAGGTTGCTTACTTATGGAACTTCATCGGAATCCACTGTGACCCATGGTGAGAAAGTGGGTGGTGAAACCACAGAAGAATATGTGAACTATGGTGGGAATGTTCGGATCGAGGGTTCTTTGAGTTAGTTGGAGAGGATAGGGTTTGTAATGGAAAGGATATAATGGTAGAGGTTTTAGGTTTGGATGTTTACATAATGGTGTTTGCACTCGTCGGACTAGTGTTGAGGTGAATGATGAAGTAGGTTATGTTGGATCAGTTGAGGGTGGAAAGGAGTGAGGGAAATAAAGATGTTGAAGAAATTACGCAAAAGGAGGAAAATGAGATGGGTGGTGGTGGCTCTTGTGGAGGGAGTGAGATTAAGGGTAATTTTGATAATTTATATTGAATATTATGGTATCATAAATTGAAAAATAAAGGCAAAAGTGTACGTGTAATGATTTTAAATTAAGAAAGGTGTGTGATTTTTTAAAATCTAAAAAGGGGTAAGTGTAATTGCGATTAACATTAGGGAGGTCTATGTAATTTCTCCATTTTTTAAAGTTAGAGGACAAATTTGAAACATTTATTACTTAGAGTGTGAATTTGAACATTTATTACTTGAAGGCCAAATCTCAAAAAAAAAAAAAAAATTAGACAATAAATTAATTAAGTTTACCTAATAGATATGCTATTGCAAAGTTGATCCTAATATGTTTTGTTGACACTTCTTACAAACTTTATTCACAAAGAAGAAGCTTCACTTGCTATTTTAAAAGAGAAGATATTTTTGGATTTACCACAATCCTTTCATTACAACATAATTAAAATTTAGTGAAATTTTTTTAAATATTGCTAATTATTAAAAATTGTTGATGTTTATTTTAATAAAATTTTTCCAAGTGTTATATTTACCCTAAAGACATTACTAAAGTATTTTAGTAACATTTTACTATATTTTTAGGCAATTAAATCTGAAAATGTTACAGTTTGTTTTCTTTTGCAACATTTAAACATTTTTCAAATGTTACAATTTATAATTTTTTCAACTTTTACAATTTATGCAATGTTTTAAGTTGTAACTTACTTATTTTTTACAACATTAAAAATTGTTGCGAAAGATATTGCCAGTTTATATGCTAGGTTAAAGATAATCTAGCCTAAAACTTCTATTTACCCTTTATGCACATAGCAAGAAATTTCGGGCCAACTTGTACTAATTTCATTTAAATTATTGATATCCTATTGCGTATATTGAAGTTTGTTGAAAATAATATTCTTTTATTTGAAGGCAAATAATTTACACATACCTTGATTCAGAGACTTAGAGACAAGCATCTCACTCTCTAGCCTCGGTTCATATTTCGCCGTAAATAAGAGAAGATACTAGTAACTTCCCTTGACATGGAACAATAGATGATACTAGATATAATACTAGTGTGCTGCACGAATTTGTTAATATTTTTTGATAACTACTTTTAATAAAAATATTTTTGTAAGGAATTTAACCTATTAAAGAATTATCTACTAATAAAATGTATTATAATCTCAACTTATTTTAGAACCATTTACAAATAATTCACCAAAAAAATGCATTATAATCATATCAGTTGTAAAAAATAAGCATAGAGAAAATAAATAATGGAGAAGAAGAGAGAATAATCTTATTGATCATCTCAAAGATGTTGTATATGGAGTACCCAAAGGGCTATTTATAGTAAAAGGATGAGAGATATAATATCACATCAAATCATAAGTTTATAACAGATTCTTTCTAATCTAATCAAATATTAACTAAATAAGTTAAATATATGGACATTCATAAATAGATAAATGAACAATATTTTATAACACTCTCCCTTGGATGTTCATCAGAGATATGTCTCATTAAAACCTTATTAAGAAAAATCTAGTGAGAACATATAACTGCATTGTTAAAAACCTTATCAAGGAAAAACCCAATAGGATAAAAACCTTGATTAAGGAAAAAAAAAGGTATAGTATTTCTCTTCGCCTTTGAAGTATCACTTAAAATCTCATAATCACTGCATTATGATTTTATGCACTACTTCTATAAAGAAGAAATAAGTAATAACTTGATCACTTGAACAATTTATACAATTTTTTATATTTTATTTGGTATTTTACACTATTGCTAGTTTTATTAGGAATTAATTAATTAATGATTTATTTAACTATTGTTAAATTTTATATATATATATATATTCTTTGGCAACCTAGAGGTCTGAATCACATATCTAATAGGGTTATAGAAGGGGATAAATTGTCTTGGATGATTAATGCATGAAAATGATAAATTTTGCATATTCACAATTTTATCTTAAAGTTACATATACTAGATAATTAATAAAATAATAAAAAAATTGATTTCCTTAATCTATTATCAAGAACATGTTTTTACCTTACTTATATGCTATCTATAATTTTTAAGAATTTTTCCTACAATTTTTAGTATTTTTTATGTATTTTTACATTAATTTGATCTATTTTTGAATTAATTAAAATAATTAGTTATCTATAAATAAAGTACATAAATTTTCTTCAGCATGCCATGTGAATTTTGAGCTTCCCAACTAGATAAGAAGACAAGCTCATCTTTGTTGAAAATTTTAGTCAAAGTTTGGTTGGTTTTGAATAATTATGACGTGAAAGTATCTTAATCTATGTGTATATGATGCATGTTTATTTCTCTACTTTTATGGTTGAAAATCATGATCAAAGATCATTTTAAATTTTGGTTTTCATCTTTGAGTAGTAGTCAAATTATGCTTTCTTCATATATTTAAATATCGTATAAATTTGTTTTAATGTGTTAAACCATGTATTTTTGCTTGATAAAGCTTTGTGCACAAGTTGTAGAGTTTTAAGGTGATATAGCTTGGTTTGACCTCATTGTGTATTTGATTGTGAAATATTTTTGGTTTATGAAAAGTGCTTTATTTAATTCACTATAATGAATAGATTCTAAACTTAAGCATGTAATATTTAACTTGGTTTATGTGTTATGTTTCTTTTGAGACCATTAAGATTTAATAAGACATAAAATGACACTAAAATCTATTCATATTAATCATGACCTTTGTTATGGACTTATGACCTTATAAACATTATCTAAACTATTATGAGTCATTAAGACTCACTTGTACTTAATTGACACAATTTATGATCGAGATATTTGGACTCAAACTATGGACCTTGGACTATAAATATTTGACTAGGCTATACATTTATTAACATGAATAAATTAATATTGTTTACAAAGATTTAAGTTAAGGTCCCATTAGGAATATGGCATGTAAACTAGCTAGTTTCTTGCTTAAAGTGATTTTCTAAAAGCTTGGATATCATTTTGATTATTTCTTTTTAAATATTTCTTAAAAGGTTCCATTGCTCTTTTATTTGCTCTATGATTATATCCTTATATAAATAAAAATATTTTTACATATGTTGAACATGTAAAAGTAATTTACCTACATATTTTCTAAAGATAGATTTTAAGTAATGTTGGGCGTATTTAGGCCTATGGAATTGATAAAGAAAAAATATAGTATGAATACTTAAGATTGAATTATTATATGATTAAAAACTAAGTTAAGCATATTTTATTATAAGAAAACAAGTTTTATTATAATAGTGTGATTTTGTGCTTCAATGATAATAAAAAGAAGTACACATTTTTATGAATACTTTAGGAATCCTATGTTGTTTGGGTTTTATGTGCAAGTTTGAAAAATCTTGTGGTCTATATGTGAATATGAAAGAAATTATGGAAACTTTATGTAACTTTCATACTTTATGCATACTATGAGCACTATGTGAAATAGATACATAAATAAGTGATACCTCGAGCCCCTCCTTGTAGTGGAGAAGGACTTGGTGAACACTTAGTCTTGCAGTTGCTAAATGACACCTCGAGACCAACTTAGTCTTATAGTTGCTCAACGATACCTCGAGCCCAGCCTTGAAAAGGACAAGGACTTACTGGATGTTGTAGTGATGCCTTGGGCCCTGCCATAGTAGACAAGGACTTGGCATTCACTGATTTGACTAAGGAACACCTTAGCAATAAGAGCTTTCATGGATCCAATATGAAGCAAACCTTGCAAATTATAACTATTAGAAAGGAATGAGATGTTATAAAAAGAAGTTTACAGTACACTCATGATTATTTATTATGCTTCTTTTACTACACTTTTCTTATGATTGATATTGTGCACTTCTATCTTGCTTGACACTAGTGAATGTTCTAAGTATTTTAAATGTAATTTGAGTTAATATAAAAGATTGCATATTGTTGTACTCCCGTGTTACTCTTGGTATGTTTGGGATGAAATGGGACTTCCTTGGAAATATCACCCTACTAGGAGACTTCTCTCACTCTTTTTCTTTGATGTTTTCATATTGCATGGATGATCATTAGTAATAAAATGGATATAGCCTTGGACTTAATTTCTAAATAATCAGATTCTGTTATATGTGCTAGATAGAATTTTTATTATTTGTTACCAGACTTTGGTTATGTTATATTGTTGTATTAAAGTGTTCCTTTATGTATCACGAATGTGTAATATGAATTGTACCCTATAATTCATGAAGTATGTTTTCTATAGATGATGGTTGTCTAAACCATGAGAATTACTGATTTACAAATAGTAGTATTATGTTAGAAAAGAATCATTTTTTGTTGTTTAAAAATTATCCTTAGTATTACTGTGAAAGTGTAATTTGGAAAGATTTTGGCTAAGAAAAATTTAGTATTTAAATTTGTCCATTGTAACTCACTTCTCTTTCCTAGGAGCCTACCAGATGAATGATTTACAGTTGATATACATTGTTTCTGTATACGACTATGAATAAGAAATAATCATAGCAATTTAAAAAAAAAATTTCCCTACAAATTTTAGGTTATAGGTTAGTAATATTATGCTAGCTAACTATTATCTACAATAATAATAATTATTATAATTATAAATAAGGTGAAAGAATTAGAGTTTAGTTGGGTGTTACACATCCTTTATCACAATTTGTATCTAATGTTTCTCTCAAAGTCACCATCATAGGCCACGTATCACAAAAAAAGATTTGTGGCTGTAGTTATGCAATATATGAAAGAGCAAACTCATGCTAATAATGTATTATAAAAAAATAAGAATAGAGAGATGAATAATGAAAAATAAGAGAGGATAATCTTATTGATCATCTTAAAGGTACTGTATATGGAGCACCCAAATGACTATTTATAGCCAAAAGATGTGAGATATAATATCACATCAGATCATAATAAATAATTTCTAATCAAATCTAATCTTAACTGAATCAATTAAAAATATGGACAATCATAAATTCAAAAATCAACAATATTTCATAAAAGTAACTTATTAAAGAATTTTAATTAAAAATATGAAAAAATGCAGGTTACCTTCCCAAGAAAATAGGTTGTATGTATTTTAGTAAAAGAATTATAAAAATTGGAAATGGACCCTTAAACTTTCTCAAATGTAAATTTCAATAATTTTATTCAATGTTCGTCTATTGTTAGTGAAAAATAAATGCGTTACATTTTCTATATTTTATTTCTCAAGTAAATATCTTTTTTAGTCCTAATATTTTAATTTGACATTAATTTGGTCTTAACAAAAACTACAACTTAGTACTAAAATATTTAATTTTGATATTTCTTTAGTCAATCTGTTGAACCACATTAATTGAATAATTAGATTGATGAGGAAATGAAAAATGTTACGATGTACAGCAAACCATAGAAAATGGAATGTGGAGGTAGAGATCTGAAATTGTATTTTGGGAACTGAGATCTTGAATCGAAGCAAGGGCAAAATGTGAGAAGTTTTCCTTTTTTTTTCATTTTTCTATCTAGGGATTTGGAAAAGTGGAAAGGAAATTTTCAGAAAAGGACAGGTGGTTGGGTAGACAGAATGTGTGAGAAGGTGGAGAAGAAAATGAAAGAAAAGATGAGCTCTAAGAAGTCAGAGCAAAGCGAAATGAAGGGATTCATGGTGGATATCATGACTCTAATACCATGTTCAAATAATTTACATAATTGAGAGAGATTAGAAATCTGGAATTTGATAACATGTTTAAATGGTTATCAATACAAGCGAGGCACGCCCTAGTGTTGTAACTAACAATGCACTAATGCCTAACTAAATTAAGAGAATTTAGATAATTGAGAGAGATTAGAAATCTATAATAACATAGAGAAAAGGTAAACAATACAAGTGAGGTGCACCTTATATAGGGTTGTAACTAACAATGAACTAATGCCTAACTAAATCACCAAACTATAACCAACTCCTAGTATCAACTACACATCAATTACTCTAATACAGGGGAATAAGATCACTTAAGCCAGCCACTGTTTCCTTGGGAAGCAACTTCACACGAGCATTGAAGTAACTAGTAATTCAGATTAAGAACGCAGAAATGCAGAAAGGGATGAGAAACCTGCCTCACTAGTGATTCACAAGCATAGGTAAGATATTAACGTGTATAAATCGACCAGTTTGGCTTTCCCTCTCAGCAAGTGTACGTTTGAGCCAAAAGTAAGACACTGGCTTTTTATGAATTCACACTTCAAGGAGAGTTTTTTTGTTTTGTGAATATTACAAACTGCTAGCTTTGCTTTTACTATGATATGACATACTAACAAAAAATTATTTTAAAAAAAAAAGGAAGAACTGTGGTTTGTTTGTATTAGTGTTTAGCACTATTAATATTTTAGTTTCCTTTCATTTTTCAAATATTTAGCACTCAAAAGGAAAAAAACATTTTCTTCTCAAAATAGCAGGGAGGAGCGATACAATAACCTTAATATACCATCTATTGGCAGTGACTTGACTAGACTGCTCTGATATACTCTTGGATACTTAAGATAATAGCATCTGTTGATGCGAAGAACAAAATCTATCCCTTAATAGAATTGTAAACTATAAACAATGAATCTCCTCCCTGATCCCAATTTACATTTGGAGCTGTGAGTACTCCCTGAAGGGAGATAAACATGCATTGATGAACTTAAGCATTAAGTACCATATATCCCACACTAGCAAAGAACAATATAAACAAAGAAATAAAACCAATGGCAAAGTTTCATTGAGTTCCCTACCCCTTTCTGGTGCTCTGCTAACAAGATAACACAACAATTTACGAAAGGCTTTAATTATGCAGAGCAGCAAAAAAAAAAAAAGTGCACCACCGTTAACACTTGACGTAAAATATTTGATAAAATATGTTGTATTTTGATACCAGATAGATTTGTTATCAATAACTATTCTATGAGCAAGAATACCATTAACCACAATGGTATGAGGAACAAAACAAAACTGTGCTAATTGAATAACACTTGCACGAGGCATTTCATCAAACACAACGAGACGCGCACAAAATCATATTAAAAGCCTAATGTGACAATGAATTTTAAAAATTTAGCCTCTGTTTCTTGTTGCAATGCAATAAAAACATAAAAAATAAAAACACAATTACATTAAGGTAATTTGAAAAAAAAAAAAAAAACATTGCACAAAGAATCAACATTTCAAAGTTCAAATTCATCTATTCGTCATTAAACTCATGCAAGAATGAGTTCAGTTCACATGGGAATTGCGATTTTGAATGGTTCCATAGCTAAATAGCGATTAATCGATCTCAATTCAAAGAGGGAAGGAGCATGGTGTTTGGCAAAGTTCGAAAGGGAATTCAAGCGGTGGAAAATTGAGCACGGCAGAGGAAGGTGGCACAACAGAGGTGGAGGAAGCATGAACTTGGCTGAAAAGGTAAACTGTGTCCTGGGGCTTTACAATTTTACTAGATATTTAGTAGGAATAAATACATACGAAAAAAAAAAAGCAGCCAATGGTAAAATTTTGTTAAATGTTGCACATGATATAATCAGATGAGTATTTGTAAATTTTTTTTTTTTTTTTTACATGATACTACTTAAAAATGTTGTTGTATATTATGCATGTAGTAGTTTATCTATTATCTAATAATACTATCAGCAATCCGATGTAATAACATAAACTTCCGCAACCACTTAGTCTAAATCATGGCCTCAAAACATGCCAAATGGCTTCCATGGTGAATGCACTAATGACTGAAAACTTTGCACTCTTCGTGATATTACTTGCGAAATATACAAATAATCGAATATGGACTTTTTTCTATATACTAATATACCCAACTAGCAAAGTGCCAAAGTCTAAGTTTGAATATCCAATCTCCTCAAGACGAAGATATCTTGTATAAGTAAGCATATGATCCCTTGCATATGCTCTCTTATAAGTGTATTGATTCCTTAAGATTACGCGCTGTGTGCTCTTTTCTATCAATTAAAAACTCTTGCTTGATCTTTATAAAACTATTCTTCTAAATTCCTGTTCAAAAAGGAAGTATTCAAATCTATTTGATTCACCTCTATATCATAATGAGCTAGCTGGACAATAACAACCCTGAAAAAACTTTCTTGAAAACAATGGAAGTCTTCTTATACTCAATGTCATCTTTCTAAGTAAAATATTTGACAACAATATGGGCCTTCTAATATTCAAGGTTATCATAAAAGTTGTGTGGTCTTTAAAACCCATTTACACCCAACCTTTATGCGACTATGGTATGATAATTAAGTGACAATATAAACTGCTAGTAACCCAATCTCTCATTAGCACACCAAGGATACAGAAATTGACTATGGAAGTTGACTATCACTTCACTAAGTAAAAATTACAGCAAAAAACAAATCTTCCCTAAGGCTGTGTTTGGTACTTGTCACAGGACAGAAAAGACGACGATAGTGAGACAACAGAAATAGAGACAATACTAGAAATGGAGACGAAACTATGTTTGGTAGTGGTGTATAGAACACATAGTGATTGATTAAAAAATGAAAAAGATTGAGCTATAATTTAATTAAAAATTGAAAAGTAGCAAGGACAAAGATGAAAAATGCGATGTTTAAAGGGATATTATTAGAAAATATATATATTTTAAATTTATGTCCCAGAAAATGTCTCCAGCATTCTTCCTCCTTTTTCGAAGTATAGAAATTGTCTCAAACATTGTCTTGGGACGAAGACAATTTTCAGATTTCTGTCTCCGTTCCCTTCTCCAAACATGTTTTTGTCCCCATTGTCTCCGTATTTTCTATCCTAAGACATTTACCAAACGCTACCTAAGGCATGTTAGAACAAGAGACCAATAAGGTGATGTGTTCACCAAAGCTCTAACTAGGTATCACTAGTACTTGCGATAAGTAACAATTAACTAGTTCTATAGACTTTCACCATTATTATTGAAAAGTTCCACCATAACAATTGATCCAACATTCTATAGTCCATCTTCGAATAATCCACCATTCAAAAGTTGCAATTACTTAATGCAACCACTTAAGGAGATTAAAAGGCATATTTTAAACGGAAAACTTAAAAAAAAGGGGAAAAACATCATATCACAAGGTTAATTCAGTAAAAGAGATTACAGTTACAGTTAAACAATTACCAATTTGGCTTCAAGTTTGCTATGCCTTCTGTCTGCCCTAATAATCAGTATCTCCAAAGAGCAACCACAAAGAAATAAAATTCATGATCCCATGTGAATAAACCATAGCCTAAGTCCAGATCCATTTAGTGCAGAGCAAATCCAAGGAAGATGATTTCACAAATATGTTGCACAGAACAGCCATACTTTGTATTGGAAATGATGCTATATCCGAACCATTCAATGGAAACTATCCGTTACGGAAGGACTAGAGAGAAACACCGGTAGCAACAAATGGAGACAGAAAAGGCAGAGAAATAAACTGAGAAGGAGATACCTGTAGCAGACAAGAAAGCTTTATGCTATAGTGAAAAGTACTTGGATCACTGGAATCAGCAGAAAGAAATTGGCCTAATTTCTGGAGCATTGAGAAGTCAAAACATTGAGGATAAACTTCTAAGGTGACTGCAAAACTTTCCTTCCGTATTGATAGGTGCAGGAACTGCAGTTAAGTAACTACTGTCTTTCATGTAGTTTGATATTGTTTGATATTGCGTCCTTCATGGAGTTTGATATTGTTAGATACCTGGCCAATTATCTTACATGAATATGCCCCTAATTCTCTTTCATCTCACATACTCAGCAATTATAACCAAGGTCCAATTTCTAATTGACCAGGTATCTAACAGACATGTTAGCCCATATAGCCATATGTGCATTGTGCTCATTTCCGTTAACAAGTTGGCAAAATCAGAAATCTGCAAAACTTCTTACCAAAATATAAAGTGTATAAAACAAAATGCTACTAATAAATCTCTCTATTTCATAAGGAAAAATAGAACATATCTGACCAAATTGGCATAACTATCAAAATGGTACCAAACACTAGAAGTGAACAAACTGGCCAGAAATATTGTGAAATTGAAAACTTTGAGCTATTAACAGAAAATAAATAAAGGATTCAATTATAATAATTACAAAATTTTAATAGACATAAGGATTCAATTATAGAGGATAGGAAACTGTGACATCATATTTAAACAACCGTTTTGATCCTAAACCCCAAGCAAGAAATACACTAAGGAAAAAATATTCTCAAGAGTCAAAAGTAACACTTCTTCGTACTTCCAAATCTTCGAGCATGATTTATGTCATAATTTCACCAACAGTTCCGGAGAATTTGGTACATCTCTGTTTTGCTCACAGAAGTCAAAGAAAACATCACAATAATTCTTTTACTTTTTCACTCTAAGGATAGAAAAAGCACAAGCTAAAACAGAGCCGAATGTACAGAGGTTACAAAATATCTGACTATCCTAATTTCACTGTTCTAAATTATTGAATTCTTGTGTTTGTGAGTAATAAATTTCACTTCTATCAAATGGTCTAGTTTTCCTGGGAACATCGGCAAAGTTATAGAATTCAGTCAACGTTTTTCTGGTTTGCACCTTCCTTTTTTTATCTAGAGGACGTGGTCCTAAAGAACTTAAATTGATGGTAGCACCATAAGCCTGAGAGGATTGCACGACCAAGTCATAAGCTTTTGAAGAGAGGATAAGACCCTCATTTTGAGCTCTCACATACAACTCATATGCCAGCCTAGGCTTTCCATCATTTGAAAGGGCCTCAATCAGCATCTCATAAGTAATCTCATTGGGAGAGATGTTCTGAACTTTCATTCGGTGAAACCATTCATATGCAGCACTACTCATACCATTTCGCGCACAACCGCTAATAATTGCATTATATGTCACTACTGTTACCTCAATTCCTAATGTTACCATCTCCCGAATGATTGCATCTACTCTGTTGAAATTTCCCAGTGCAGTATAAATCGAAGACATAATTGTGTAGGCATATGCATTTGGTTCAACCCCAACTTTGACCATATGGTCCCACACACGGAGGGCCTCATCATAGAGTTTTCCTTTTTCAAGAGCACTCAATAAAGCCCCATATGAAATTACAGTAGGTTTTTCACCATTTTCCACCATTCTCTTAAATATTTGCACAGCTGCAGTAGTTTCTGCAGCCTTCGAACAGGCCACAAGAACTGCATTCCATTCCCTACTTCCAGGTTTTAGGCCTTTATCTTCCATCTTGTTTATCAACCTGACACCCCATCTCCAAATTCCTTTTTTCTTGGCTGCGCTGAGAAGAACATTAAAGTGAGAGGTTATCAATTCATATGACAGGTTATTTGGCTTTGGCCCTTTGTCCAACAAATCTTCATATATCTCCAGAGCAGCCCACCACTTCTTGGCCTTCCCCATCAACCAGATTACATGGTTGCAGACCGACAAGCTGATCTTATCATACCTTTCCCTTATCCGGTTGTACAGCTCTTTCACAACAATATAGTGGTCTTCACGAGTACAAGCCCACACAAGTCGCTCATGGTCAGCCCGCCCCAGTGGAATCCCAGCATTATCCATATCAACGAGAAGCTTCAATACATTGTTGCTTAAGTTATCATGACTGACAAGCCAGCGACGCATTACCTGATAGCAAACACGGATTGCAAACTTCTCAAGCTTTATGAACTCATTCTCCCAATCTTCACCATCATCACCTTTCCCTATTTCACCTTGACGGTATTTTTCTCTGCACTCCACAAAAAAATTTAGAGCTCCATTGCCATCTTCCATCCTTCGATATGCCAACAAGGCTTGAGAATAGGTTACTGGAGATGGGGTAAGGCCATTTCTATGGATTTCCTCAAGTATATTGAGAGCTTTGTCACCTTCCCCTTTCTCAATGTAAATAGCCATCAAGGTGTTATATGTCACAACATTATAGGTGATTCCATCTTGAGCCATCTCATTCAGAATTGTTTCCATTTCATCAAATTGTTCGGATTGTTTAACCACGCCTAACAAACCATTATATATGTAAAGATTGGGACCAAAAGAACCATCAGTTTCCATCTTCCTCCTCTTCATCCATTCATAAAGAATCAATGCAGAATCCATTCTCTTCTCTTGACCAAAACCTTTAATTATGGTTGAATACACCTGAAGGGGCAAGTCCCCCTCGTCCTTAAGAATCTCCTCCACATCATCCACAGTCTTCACGGACTGCAAGCGAACGGCAAGCGCTCGAACATCAACCTTACTGTCATCCTCTTCTCCGTCGTCGTCTCCCTCGCCATGGTCACCACCAGGCACATTTTCTTCAAAGTTAATATCTTGGCTTCGATCTGAAGCCGAAGATTCCATGCCCTCTGACTCACCCTTAACTGGTGTATTGTCAGCAGAATCAATCTGGTCCTCAACCAATTCATTTCCAATAGCTTGCTCCTCCAATGCCCAAGACAATGGAGGAGCCAAGTGTCCAACACGACAGTTATTTGGTTTAAAAATGGTAACAGATTTCAGTTTAGAGTATCCTAACAAAAAATCACATCCCAAACCAAATTTTGGGTTCCCAGCAAAGAACACAGTCCTGTAACCACTTGAACTTCGAACACCAATAACACTTGCACTATGAGAAGCAGGGAAAACGAAACCCAGGTTCGTCCTTGTTCTCCTATAAGGAGAAGAGCTTATTTCGAAGCCCACAAAAACAGGAGGCACCACCCAGTGGTTGCTTCTGGAGGGAAAAGTGCTTAAAGCGTGCATCTTTTATGTGAAATGTATTGCAGCAGCTAGAGCTTGAAGTAGTAATAGACTCTGAAATGAAATTGACCAATGAAGCAGCATAGGATGGGTTCTTACCTTGAATTGAGGCTCGTTCGAATCAAGAGAATAATTGCAATGAACAACTGCAATCATTCGTGAAAAGCTGGGTTCCCCACAGCCATTCGTTTGCAGCGAACCAAATGGATAGACTCGAGAAAATGCCCAACGGATAAAAAGGGATTTTACGTCTAAGGGAATCACCGTCGTCACCCCTAAATATCTACTATTTCTTTCCTTAATTTTATTTTTGGTGGCTTTTCTTTAATTTTCTCAAAATATTCCTTTCCTTTTGTTTTTCATCATCTAAAACAATAGTTCAACATTAACTGTATCATAGATTATAACCCTAGTGATAAATTGATATTCTATTTGGCCTAAGCAATGTTATGGTTGAGCAATATGTTAAAACTACTAGTATATGGGAAATGTATTAATAATATTATTTATATGTAAACTTCATATTAAAGTTTTGAATTATGTTTATTTATATACAATTTAATAAATAAAGGTCAAGTAGAATATTATTGTATCACTGACATGTTATTGAATATGACACTTAACAAAAGTAAATTTGATGGTGCCATAATAAAAATACGATTAAGGATTAATATGACTTGCTTTCTAAATTTGAATATTTACCCAATTCAACAACTTCTACCACAATTATGAATTATATATTTAATTAATTTTTAATTAATAACTAATTTTTTTAAAAAAATGTGAATCAATAAACACTCAAGTATTGGTCAATCCATTAATATAGTATAAAAATTATTAAATAAGTATACGACACTAAGATTTATTATTCTAAAGTGATTAGTCACGGTGGAAGTGGAGTGGGACCAAAGATAAATTATCTACAATTGCAAAAATTCAACTCATAAAATGACTCCTCTGGTAAGATTTTCCTGAAGTATTGCGCACATGTTGAAATTACATGAAGAATTCACATAACAAAAAGGGAATTTTTTTATCATGAAGTATTGCGCTCATCATTTATTTTTTTAATTAATAAATATTTATCTAAATAAGATATTTGAAAATTATATTTAAATTATTAATAAAAAAATTTATTTTATTTAATATTTAATTAAAATATTAGAATTATTTATAAATAAATTATAATATTATAAAATATAATATATGATATCTTATATAATATTACACCAAATAATATATAGCATTAAAAGTTTATCAAACCTTTTTACTATCAATCCATATTCTACTCAGCATACTAAATTGGCCCTTAAGGAGAAAAATATTTCATTACTACCTCGAAAACATCAAATGGTTACATCAATCTGAAGAACTCAAGGAAAGTTAGTGGTTCAACGAACTAGAGCACACTCTAAATTTTTTATAGTAAAATTTGATTTTTCACTAGGAATAAATAATTTTTTACATTAAAATAAAATATAGAAAAAAGATAAAGTAAAATTTGATCTAGCAATAAATTTATTATCGTATGTTTATTAGATAATATTTTAATTTGTTTAATTATATAAACACGGTATGTTACAAAATATATATGTACTATATCTATTAAAATTTAGTAATACACTCTTATTTTTATTTAACATTTTCTTAAAAAATGGTCATCGCTATATTATTTAGATAGTTATTAATCAAGAAAATTTTAAAAATTAATTAAATACTTTAAATAGTTAAACAAGAAGTAATTGAACTAAGAGTAGTATAAAATTGTAATAGTAATTTGTTATAATTTTTTCAATCATTTTCAATTAAATAAGGGCATTTCAGAGAAATCAAATAAAAGCCACTAAAATGAAAGTAATAATTAATATTTAAAAGTATCAATAACCTTTGCTAATATGATATCACATGAGTGTAAAATCTTTTTACAATTTTTTAGGTAAATCTAGGATATTCACGATCAAAAACAGTAACTAATCTTGCCTTTAGCTACGAGACCCTCTCCATACATAATGACATAAATCATATCTTTGACTGGATACTTAAGAAGCTCAAATAGCTACTAACTATGCTAGATCTTTTGGTTGTAAAATATTTTTATATTTTCAATGTATTAAAATTAAATTCATAAATTATTTTTTTTGGAATTGTTGTTTCTTATTGGTAAGTTGCCTTCTCCACAAGGGGGCTGGTTTGAGGCATTTAGTACATGGAACGGGTAAGCGGCTACGTTCACAATAACGGATCCATCTCTAACCGTGAATGTATCTTGACGCGATTTTGGGCAAAAGCCAATACTCAACAATTACCACGCAATTACACATCACTGACAACTGTATTCCAATTATAGGTAGCATGATGGGAAACAAAAGTGTGCTTCTTTAGTTACAAATCTCAAGATCAACATTGACTCCTCATTCATAACCAAATTACTACTAACAAAAAAGAAACGGTGAAGTTCCACTTTTCGTGCAACTGTTGACTGTATATAAAGATAAGAGTGTGCATTGGCTTTCAACAATCATAATTGAGTATTAGACCCAATAATTAACACTACAACACACATAGGGGACCGTACATTATCAACGCATTTTGAAATTGGTGGGGTCTTTCCCGTTCACTAATGGCTTCTTGGAATTCAGCTCCGCTCCACGTCTCTTATGAAGTTCTGGGCTGGTTTGCTTTTGCTTGTTGGTCTATTAGTTTCTATCCACAGGTCATCTTGAACTTTAGAAGGAAAAGGTACTAGATAGTAGATAGCTCTGAAATAAACAACTCATCATCATATGATAATCACTATTACTATGTTTTATGAGAAGGAATTTCATCCAATCTCTTACTTTTCCTTTCTTTTTTTATGCTTTTGTTCGTGATTTAGTGTGGTGGGGCTCAACTTTGATTTTGTGGTGCTGAATCTGACGAAGCACACATCCTATCTCATTTACAATGCGTCTCTGTACTTCAGCTCTGCCATTCAGAAGCAGTACAAAGACAAATACGGTCAGAAAGAGGTTTGTTTTTGTTACTATGCATATCCCACTCTCCTTTTGGAAGCTCAATTGATGGATCAGATGCAAGCTATGTTTGTCACTATATAAACCACTCACCATCATGATATATTCATACACGTGATACTTGATAGACACAGCATCAAACAAATACCCCCTGGAAAATTTTCAAAGCCGCTTTTGTTTTCCTGTGTTTTGAAATGCTGAATATATATTCTGATAGTTAGTATGGCTGTTGAACAAGTCACACACTCTTGTCTTTTTCTCATTTAATCACATAGATCCACCTAAAGTTATTTGCTAAATTTTATTAGCCATATAGTAAAATCAATGAAAACAACAAAATTCATTTCCTATTTTCACCGTTTTCTTCGCAGTATTACGAAAGCAGAAAGTACATGAAATGAAAACTGAAACCAAACGGATAAAGTTTTGTGTGTGCGTAGAGCTTATCTTTTTTTCTTTTTAATTTTGACTTATTTCAGATGATACCTGTGGCAGCAAATGATGTTGCTTTCTCAGCCCATGCCGTTTTGCTAACAGCAATTTCCTTGTTCCAGATTGCAATATATGAAGTTAGTGCCATATTGTTTTTCGTTGATCTTATCTTTTGAGTTCATGATTATCCTAAGAGTGGTAAGATTTTCATGTAGCGTGGAAGTCAGAAAATCTCTAAAATTGCTCTTGGAATCGTCCTTGTTGCATGGTTGACTGCAGCAGTATGTTTCTTTGTAGCCTTGCACAGTCATCACTGGCTCTGGCTACTCTCCATCTTCAGGTAGGTTCTCTTTTTTCGTTTGTTGCGTGGTCAATTGCATTTGTTAACTTGGTATTCTGGATCTTTAATCTATCTGCCTATAAGCAAAGAGCATAAAGACCAGGGGTTCAGCACTGACCATTGTTACATATGACAAAATATACATCATTGACAATGGAATTGTCCTTCAGAATTTCCTTCTAACTTTTGTTGGAACTCATCACTTTGCAGTGGCATTCAAGTTTGTATGACAATTATAAAATACATTCCCCAGGTTAGTATCTATTCCAATCTGTACAATTTCCTTTTAGTTCTTTGCTCCCTATGTTTTTTCTTTATTAATACGCCTGTGATATTCAGCTTGACCGCAGAGACATAAATTAAGCTGTTATCACTGGGCAACCTTTAACAATTTAGTTAGTCTTACTGGAAATGCTTACACATAATCTGAAGAAGAGTTATTTACTACTTAGTCTTTGGAGTAATGTTTGGTATACAATAAAATTACATAATAAATACACACCACATACCTTATCAACATTGGATTTGATGAGTAAGTGGGATGAATGGAAACCACACATCATATCCAATAGTGATAAGGTGTGTGGTGTGCATTTGTTGTACATCAAACATTATTCTAGTCTTTAATTTCATACATGAGTTCAGGATGGTTTTATTTAATTTGGTCACAAGGTGAAATGATTTTTTACTTTCTATTTTTCGGTTGACATAGCCTAGTCATCCGTATTAACAACTTGTGTTATGAATATAGGCAGTGATGAACTTTCTGAGGAAAAGTACAGATGGCTGGAGCATTGGTAACATTCTATTGGACTTCTCTGGAGGTATAGGAAACTACGCACAAATGGTCATGCAATCAATTGATCAAGGTCTGTTATCTGCTTTACCAAGGGATCTACTTGTCGGATTTTGTAGTTTGAATTTGAACTGACATGGTTTTCAAATTCTTTCATTGATTTCAAGATTCCTGGGTGAACTTCTATGGAAACATAGGGAAACTACTGCTATCCCTGGTAAGGATCATTCTTTAAATTGGTTTCTTTCTGGTCCAGTGCAATAGTTCTACCTTCTTTCTGATGAACGAAATGAACTTATATTACGTAACAGAGCTACAAAACAACACAAATTTATCAAACTGGGTCTTCAGTTAACAATCAATTGTTCATGCCCATAGAACATTGCTAAAATGCTATTGATGGCATGACACCATTGCAGGTGTCTGTATTCTTTGACATCCTGTTCATGTGCCAACATTATCTGCTATATCCATCAGAAAGACGCAAATCAGAGACATCTCCAGTCAAGTCTTCCGACCAGGCAATTTCTGAGAACGTTTAAAAGGTAAATTGGTATTTAATCTCTCCCGGAAGGCAATGAACTTTATGATTATTGATAATAATAATTTAAATCAAATCTAGATTTATAAATTCTATACACCTAGGTCTTTAATGTTCTAATAATTATATATATATTTTTTATATTTCATATGAGAAATACTTGCATGACAAAAGAAGTTAACTACTACAAAATAATTTTTTAAAGGGAAAAATATATTTTACCCTCCTAAATTTTAAGTCATGTGCAATTTACGCCATGACTTTTCAAAATATGCATCGCGACATCTTGAATTTTTCAAACTGTGCAAAACACCGCTTAATATAATTTTGGCAACTAATAAAGATCAGATTTATATGCATTTAACTCCGCTGAAGTTTCTAATTTGTGCAACTTGATCCCTTGTCCATAAATACCATGTGCAATTAACTCCCCCGAGATTTTTATTATATGCAACTCGACACTCTGCTATGACTTAAATTTTTGGAGGATCTTTTGCACAGGTTAAAAAATTCAGGGTGTCGTAATGTACTATTTAAAAGGTAGAGATTTTTTGCACAATTTGAAAAGTTCAAAGTGTCGTAATGCACATTTTAAAAATTCGAAATTTAAATTGCACATGACCTAAAATTCAAGAGGACAAAATACATTTAACCCTTTTTTAAAATAATTTTGTTATTATCTTAAATGGGTAATGACAAATTTATACATTGTATAAATGATAACAAATATGTGCCTTACATGATTAAAGATTTACATATGAAATAACCACTATCAATTTATAATTAAAATAAAATTAACAAATAATATTTATATTTTTTATCGTATAAAAATTTAACTTCGATATGAAAATATGAATATTTTAATTTTTATCTAAATGTTTTTAAAGTCCTATAACACTCATTGTAATTTATATCTTACAATTATCTTTATCATATTAAATAATTTTAGCTTTGATAAAAGAAAATTTATTTTTAATAAATAAAATTTCTATGGATATAGTAGCTTGAAGAAATAAGGGATGAGAATTTTATATAAGGTCTTTCGTAACAAGTTCATATTTAAATCTTATTTAATTTCAACGTAATGAGCTCTCATAATAAATAAAATTAACTAGGAAAATTTTCATATAGATATATATTGGTACATCAAAAGGGCCATACCAAATATATAACATTGGATGCTTGTATTAATCATATGCATTTCAAGTCATTGCTTACGTATATCTTATAATTATGATTAATTTGAAAATTTTGAATAATAAATTATATTTACATATATACGTTAATCTTATAATAAATTCCTTTTTAAAATCAATTTATATGGAAAGAACCGTGAATAGAAAGATTATACAAATTTATTTAATTATTTTTAAATTTAAATTAAATATGTATATATTATTGAATTTGGAAATTATTATCAAATTTAAACAATGATAAAAAAAAATATGACAAATTTATATTTCTATTAATTATTTTCTTGAAAATTTTATGACACTCCAACTGTAATCCTATGTATCATAACTGTATTTATTAGATTATACAATTTAAGTTTTAGAAAGTAATTCCATTGATTTTTTGAAAATTCCAGGGATTTAATCGCTTGAAGAATTGTATATGATAAATAATTTTAAACATTGATTTTGTAACATACTTATAATTACAAAGTGACATCAAACCGATTACATATTTGTCACATGCATATACTTTTTGTTCGAATCATTTAAGCTATGTGTGTATCATACGGGAAACGAAAGAGTTATACAATTTATATGGAGTAAAGATAGTAAACAAAGTGGTTATACGAATTTAATTGATTGCTATTAAATTTAAAACAAAATTTTCAATTAAATAATTATATGTGTGTGAGTGTGTGTGTGTGTGTGTGTTAGTTATTAAATTTGGTAATTACTATCATTTTAAATGGTTTTTAAACATTGATAATAAAATATAAATACTTTCAACTTTTATCTTGCAATTATAGAACTATAAATTATCGCTATATTTATTAAATAACGTAGCTTAAGCTTTAGAAAGAAATATCTTTTCTCTTTAATCAACAAAATATTCGTTTAGCAATTGTAAAATTAATGAGCAGTTTCAAAAAATATTTTCAAATTTTTCTATAGTTAAAAGATGACATCAAACAAAATCAATATATTTATCATATAAATTTACTTTATATTTGGAGTATGTAATCTGTATGTGCATCTTACGGATAAATATTCTAACATGACATAAAATAGCGACAAAATAACTATCCAAAATTTATCAAGCTGGGCATTCAGCTAACACTAAATTGTTCATGCCCGTAGAACATTGCAATTGATGGCATAAAACCATTGCAGGTTTCTGTATTCTTTGACATTCTGTTCATATGCTAACATTATTTGCAGAAAGATGCAATTCCGAGAGGCCTCCGGAACGTGATAATCCAAGTCTTCCGACCAGCCAATGTCTGAGAATGTTTAAAATTTAAATTGGTGTATAATGTCTCTCCTGGAATGAGCTCACAATGGTAGTTGATCCTTTTCCAAGATAAAGATACAGCATTATTTAGAATACAAGCTTCAACTCTTCAGTTGATTCGAATGCCTCGTCAAAATTTCATAACTTATAAATATTGTTAGCGATATGGGTGTACCCTAAGTATTAAACACTTTATAAATGTTAATGGAAGAGCTCTCAAATTATATGGAGTATTGAATAAATAAAACGCATAAATAGTACTTGACAATGAGACTCACTTGTCACTATTTATTTCAAAAAAAATATCAAAAAAATTGCACACCAAATTTTAATGTGAAAAATCCTCCTAAAATAATGAAGGGAAAACCATTGCATAAATTCTGAAAAAATAGTTCACTATATCCTAGTGAGATTCTCTTATACTATTTATAATATTATAGAGACTTAGAGAATGCATCCAAACTTTTGGTATACTCAGTATACTACACTCCTGGAATTTCTCACCTACACTCTACTTATTTCTCACTACAAGAAGCCAAGAGTGCTTTGCTTCTTTTGCTTGATTCTCTCTATGCTTGGTATTGACCTCTAATTATGGAGCCTCGCCACTAAATTGCACTAAAGGCAATTTAACCACCCACCATAACATCTCTTCATCTCGATTATAAGAAGAGTTTTTCCTTCCTTCCCTTAATGGCAAAAACGTAAAACATAAATCACAAAACATAAAAAACTACTAATGTAAGTCACAATGTAACAATTCTCCACCTTGACTTACATTTGTGATAGTCTTCAAATTCTACAAATATATATTGACCAAGTCAAAAGAATAATGTTTGAACTTATCAACCGACAATGATTTTGTCATCATGTCTACTAGATTCTTGATACCTTCAGAATATGTGTGATAAGAGAATATTTGCTCCATTCTCATTGCCTGCTCCAAATAGGCTTGTGGATCAGACTTTCCTTGAAATGGAGGAATTTTGATGTTAATTCATCTAAATTCATCTCCAGAACTTCTTCTTCGCCTATTGTACCCAATGATCCTTCTTCTCCTTGTGTTTTGATTACTTGCCTCTTCCTCTTAAGATTTGTCATTCGTTTCATCTTGAGAGGCATGCTAACTACCAGTTGCATAGTTTTCCATCCTATTCATCCTCCACCTCGTGATGAATTTTCTTCTCCTGCCATGTTACCTAAGTGAAATTGAAAAATATAGGATCTCACAAAACTCACAAAGTGTTTAATTTGCACTCTTGAAATATGACACACACTCATGTATGTCACCCAAAATTGGCTTTTGACTGGAATACTCTCTCTAGCCTTTTTTTGCTCAAACTTCTTCTTATGAGTTCTTAAGAAAAAAACCTAATCAATGATGTTCTTAAGGCAACAAATTTTGATCAAAACCAAGGACATAGAATAAGGAATGACCAAAAGGACTAAAACAAGGAGTTTGGTCATACTACTAGAACACACTTCTTTTTTTCTTTTCTTTTTCTGAATGATAAAGACAAAACAAATAAAGAAAGTTCAGACATGAATTGCAAGGGGAAAACTACGGTCTGAATACCAAATGATATGATTCGATTTGTAGTTGAGTTGAATTGCTTGAGTCAACAACTAGTTTTTAACTAGGAATGCCTTGCCTTCAGGTTAGGGTTTGTTTTAAGATGTGTTTATTTGATTCTTTTTTTTTTTGTGCGTTTTAATCAGAAAGATCTACACGCCACACTCAAGAGAAGATGAGAAGGTGAGTCATATATAAATCTTGTTTTGATTGCCACAAATTGTCTTGATAATATCAGATTTAGTTCTTTACCCGAGAACAAAGGGAAGCTCTCTAAATGGAGAATTCTTAATCTGGGAGTCCAAAATCTGCCTTTATTCATTACTTTGAGTTTCTTTTTATGGCTAAGTAGATTACAAATTGAACTATAGCATCTGCATAATCCACTAAACATTAAAGTCCTACTATCATTCAAAACACAAGTGATACCTACTATCTATCATAATTGCCTGGGAACTTTTAAAACACCTAAAACTGACCTCTGAAATTGGAAACATCAGAAAGTGAAAAAAAATACAAATTGTACCTAATTAAAACTAATTATTCTAGCTCAATCTATTTGCAACTTGATCACTCGAATTGGGCTTCATCATGGGTCTTTAAATGACTTTTTCATGTTAGACTAAACGGACCTAAACGGACTAGCCCATTCACCTACGAAGCTAAAATCTCCAACCCAACCTAGCCCATATAAGGGAGGTTTACTGGCCAAACTGGCCCACCTTTTTTCATATATAATTTTTCCATATTCCTTTTCACTACAAACAGACCATTTACCCACGCGTGTACCCTGGTACTGAGATGGCAGGGCATTCATCATGCCAAGTGCAGCAAAGGATGGGTCTTTTTTCATTGCCATTTGTTTGCGGACTACTTATGCGGAAGCATTCAAAAAGTTCTTTAGTGACGACATATGAGTGTTTTTGGGTTAAAATATAAGTGCGTGCCTCGATTTCAATTTTGAGTGTTGATATTGTGATACATATTTTATCCTGATTGGGTAAGCTATGTTTGATGATGATGATGATGATGATAAGGATCAACAATGTGGCAGATCATATTTGTGATCTATCATGTGATCAAAGTTGAATAATGATCAATCACAAAAAAAGTTGATTAGTGATTGTCATATGTACTTGAGGATATATTGTTTGTCAAAGTGATAGAAGTTGATGATAGATTCAGCACTGTGCTTCCTATGGTGCAGACTCTATCCTGATTGTATGTCTTGCTAGTTGACATCTCAATAAAGGTTACAATAAGTAAGGTGGGAAAAAAATACACGGGTAAATGGGTTATCCGTTTAACCTGCGAGTTAAACAGGGCATGCTGAAAATGAGTTTTTTCTAAATGGATCAGTATTTTTGGACTCGACCCACCTATTTTTGGTGGGTAAACATGTTGGCCCGACAGGTTTGGCCCGTTTTGATAACCCTAAGTATAGGGTTTAGGGTTAAAATTAAGTCTTATGCTTAATTATTAAAAGAAATCTTCAAATTGTACATTTTTTCTGATTTTATTGACCAATATATTTTAATGAGTTAATACTTACTTTAATACCTAAAATTATTTATACATAGATTATTTTAATCTATACAATTTAAAATTTAACCAATTAATTACTAACTTTGTACAGGGCATGTACAAATTATGAGTTCATTGATGTCTGAAATTTCAAATAATGAATTACATTGTACTCTCTTTGTCCACTTTCAACTGTTTTATAAGGAATTAGTAAAAAATTAGAAATGTATCTAGACACAAATAGTGTCAAAAAATACTGAGTTTCTAATATACCAAATTTCTGCCAATTCCATAGAAGACAGTTAAAAGTGGACAAAGATAATAGTTTCATATAATATATTGATATTTGATTCTTTATGTCTAAAATTTTAAGTAATGAGTCAAATTTTAAATAATTAGTTACATGGCTAACATAATTTACGATTAGACATATTGATCAAATTTTAAACTCAATAAGTAAAGTTACTCACATATATGCAATTTCAATTACCAAAATTAACATTAACTATTTATTTTTAATTTAATCGTCTAGTTGGAATCGATAAAATATTAGGTGCAATAAGCCAGTAAGGCAATAACACGTGAATCAGTTTATCAGTAAAATTAGAAATATGTCATGCACTTGGGATTTTTTTTTTCCCGATCAGTACCGTTCAAAACGCCTCTTTGGAAATTACAAATAAAAGGATTTTAGAATACCTTCAAAAAAAAAAAGGTTTAAAAATGTTGTACTTCATTCTTACGATTGCAGCACAGCACTGATATCACCAGTAATTTTGGCAACTACGGAATCAGCTTGGTTATTCTGGATTCTGGAGCTGGTCCCCAAAAAAAAAAAAAAAAACAACCAGCGAGACCATTTTAAAAAAACGTAGGGATGCCTAATTAATAATTATAACTTCATATCTTGAAAATTGTGTCAAGGACAGTATATTCGTGAAAAGAAGATGGACAGATATAGAGGTGTCAAATTGGGTAACCCACCCTTATTTGACCCTAGTCCACATAGGTCAAGATCAAAAAGTCCACAGGGCCAGAAAGCCAACAACTGCAAAAAGTTTAAAGGACTAAAACCTCATATGGGCCTTGTGGGCTAGGACCAACCCATGGGCGAACCCATAAAATTTTTTTCAAATTTTGATATTTTTTAAATCTTATAATTTATTTTAGATTTAGTTTTTACTTATTTTATTTAAAAGCATTTATATGGGGCTTATATAAACTGCAAATTTTATGCAACAATTCCTATTTATAGATTCATTAAATATATTACACTACATGATGGGGGCATAAAATTAAAATTTTAAAACTATGAATACTGAGAAAGTGAGAATAAAATAATATGTACCAAGTTTAAAACCATGGAATAATATTACATTTATGCAACTTCCATTGTTACTTCTGCCATCCCTCTCCCTCGACCACCGCCTCCGTCGGACACCATCGCACCTTCTGCCGTGGACTCCCTCTCGCTGTTCACTTTCTCCTTCGCTGCCGACGTCGGCGAATACGCCGTTTGCCTTTCGAAGTTCAAGCAGTGTGACCTCCTCCACCTGCTCTCTTCCTCTGCTGCCATGCCTTTCACGCCGAATGCATCGACGTTTGGCTCCGATCAAACCTCACATGTCCGCTCTGTCGATCCACCATCTTCGCATCAAGATCCGACGTATCGAGGATCCTCCAGTCGTTGTCCTCCGCAACCAGTGACAGCTTTCGCTTTGAGATAGGTAGCATCAGCCTCCACGAAACAGCGTCCTCCGCCGCCAACGCTGCCATACAAACGGGTGAAAGGACCTATTTGGTTGGCGAGGTTGACTACTTCGTCAATAACGACGCTGAGATTCTGTTCAGTCAGGCTTGCCAGAGAATCAATTCCGGCGAGAAGAACGATGCTGTGGTAGTGGAGCCACAGGCGGCGAGCTTGGCCAACGAGGTGGGCAGTGTAAGGAGCTGGAAAAATGTTAAAAAACTATAAATTAAATAAAAACTTAGATGGGACTAACCCATGAGTTAACTCATCCCCAGCCCACACATTTAGAGGGTCTATGTGGGTTAGGGCCAATGCAGCCCACTTTTATTGTGGGCCACTTTTTCATGGGGCTGAATCATGGGGTAGGGCCAAATTTCAGGCCATGGGCCTCTTTGACAGTTCTAGATACATATAATGAGAAGTCCCGGGAGGGGTGATAGTGGCCGAGATAATACATGTATTTTATAAAAGTATCTTTCTATGAATCCATGCCAAATGCAAATCCAATATTGATAATCTATAATACCATCAGTCGCTATCTTATCTTTAATTTTTTTTTTTCGTGGGTAATGGACAAAGAAAATCTTATCTTTAATTTATTATTGAAAGTATCACAATTTAAATTCAAATATTTTATTTCTTCACTTTTTTTAAACTTTATTTATTGACTTGAGTCAATACTCGTTACACCTCACTTCGCGCTTTATGCTTGGAATAACTCCATGGGAGAAGTCTACATTCATCTTTTTATACGCGGTAGCAAACATTATCTTTTTTGACGAGATAGTAAACATTATCTTAATCGTCGTTTTAACAAGCGACAAAAAGGTGATTACAAATTTTCGGAGACAAATATAAAATGATGATGAATCTTTCTAATCATCAGCTATTTTAATTTAAAAATATGTTTATAATTATATAAGTTGTAAGTAATACATACATACATACATATATATATATATATATATATATATATATATATGAATGAGTTTGGATTAGGAGGGTTTTTATACAGATAAATTAAAATCTTTTATCATTTTTTTGACAAACATATTAATCAAATAAATTTCATAATACTAATGTACAAATTAAATCTCTTAATAACAGCATAGAAAATATATAAAAGACTTTTAGCAGGATCTTTTTTTTCTTCATAAATTAGAGAGTAAAAGAGTGAACTTATTATGTATTAATGGATTTTTTATGTAACAGGACATTACTTATTTAATAATCACAATACTTGTATATTTTTGTAATATATATATATATATATATATACACACACATCGATCAAAATTGATTTAATTTGATTTATTATATTTATTACTCTTGACCTATAAATAGACATCATATTTCTGTACAGAACATATTTTAGAATATACAGTTTATTCACCTAGTTTTTTGTGTTTCTTACTTTCCAATTCTTGGTTTCTAAAACACACACACATCTGCGTGCGCGCGCGCGCGCACACACACACACACATATATATATATATATATATATATGAGAATAGATTTACTATGTTATTATGTGAGAAGTGAGAATAAGAATTTTGACCATTAGATCAAATTGAATGGTTGAGATTACTCTTCAAATTTTAAAATTTCATCTTATATTTTCTTTCCTAAAATTCCATTAGTAATTGCCTTCAATTCCTTCTTTTATTCTTATTGCTCATGTGTCTCCCCAATTTCCACCTCTCAAACATCTTTCAATTTCAACCCTCATCCCAGTGCCCTTCTTCACCTCCATCAGAAGCTAATAACCGATGTAAATAAAGTGAACCGAATGCTCCGTTTCTCCAATTAGTTGACCTAAAGAGAAATAACTCTCCAATTAGTTTCAATTCAAACGTTGAATGAGAACCATGAAGCTGTCCTTTAGCAGTCGAGATGTTCTACCCCTAGTTTATTTCATGCATTTTTTATACTATTATTTAATAAAAATCTATTTATTTTGTATAACCTTTCAAATAATTAATATAAAAGTTAATTTATATTTATTTATGTAATAATATAATTGGATAATAACATAAAAATTCTTTTATACTTATTTTTTCTCTGTCATATACATGCATGACTGTACAATAAAAAAAATATTTTAACCATTTAATTATAGTTTGATTGGATAAACTTTTACAAAAGGAAATTTTGTAAACAGATCAATCATAAATAAATTATAGAGAACAAGGAAGATCATAAATAGATTAGGAGAGAGATCTCATAATTGACACAAAGCAAATATAACATGTGCTAAAAGCAATGCAACTTGTTCTTTTAGACAGACAAGAAGTGAAAATAATTCATTCACAACTTATCTACAAATCTGCATTTCAAGCATATGAGCAATGTTCCGCATTGTTGGTCGAGATTGAGGGTTTCTGTGTAAACTTGAAAAACATAGGTTCTCAATCAGTGCCAATTCCTTCAAAATATGCTTATCTGCAAGAGGTGAGAGGCGTAGGTCTAAAATCTCTTTGAAGTCTATCTTTTGATCACTAGATGTTTGTATGCAGGAAAGGAGATCACTAGGGTGCCTTCCCATAAGAACCTCTAAAGCCAAAACACCAAAGCTGAACACATCACATTTGTCACTCACTGCCATTGTGTAAGCAAGCTCTGCACCAACCAGTAGAAAAGTGAATAGTAGCCAATTGCAAACAATGAAAATTCTCAAAATTCACTTTGGTTGTTATCAACTAGAGTTCCATTATACATCACATTATTCTTGTCTCCATACATGTGTGTCTTAATACTAATCTAAGTATATTATGTTTACACATATGATAAAAAAACAATTCCCTATCAAGAAATAGCATATCATAATTATATTGTCTCAAGTACAGCAATGAACTAACTGTGGGGTCCAGCTGAAGCAGCAAATTTTCCCACGCGTAAATAGTAAAATCACTGTTCACAGTAAAATCACTTTTCAGTTATCAAAGACTAACTTGTCTCATACTGAAATTGTCAAAGACCAATTTTGGGATTTAGTTTTTTTTTTTGGGTTTGAACAACATTTCAGTTCAAATAGAAAATTCGCCGTGGTTCAGGAATATAGTTGGGCTGATATGGGCTGATCTGATTGAACACTTGAGGTGTTTATTTATTATCAACCAATAGGAAGATCTTAAAATTGAATATCCAAAATCTGGATAATAGATGAACAATAAGTTAACTAGGTGAGTTAATCCATCAGATGGAATTTTCCTTTCATTTTCCTTGCGCATACATAGACAATTCGTTCATATTGATTTCGGCCTTACATGCCAACTTGACCCCCATAGAAAAGTTAAAAGTTAAAACCATTTGAGAGATTGTGTATTGTCCACGTTTCGGGCTCATTTATTTTTCAAGCAATAACAACCATTTTTAAAGGTAAAAGCTATTTTTAGTAAATTATGAGATGTTAAAATATATCGATAAAATAGGTTAAAATCATGGATGGTATATCATGTGAGTTTGATTTTGATGCACTAATAATATATATAACAGAGTTTTACATTGTCATTCAATCAAATTTATCCTTTTATACATAGTTTTTAGACTCGGCTCGGTACTCAACTCGGTCAAAGTACTGGGTCACTGGTCCAACTGGTGGGTCATTGCTTTAACTGGTTGAACAAGATATTATCAAATTAATATATAAAAATAAAAGTAAGTATCTATTATATATACAAATAATGAAACTTGTTAACAAAATAGTTAGGTAGCCTAGTGGTATTGGCGTGTGTCCTTGCTTTAGATATCTGCAGCCACATCCTGGCATTGGTTGTTTGGAGAATTTTACAAAATTTTAATACATGCAAAGATATATTATATATACAAAAAATGCCTTATATTAATAAGAGAAACTGCTCATCTAGAGCTACAGGTACCTCTTCCCATGGTGCATGTCATGGGTTCAAATCTGGCTTTAGCATTTTTGGAGATTTTTAGAGAATTTTCCTGCCGGTTCAATGGCGGGTCGACGGTCCTTTCATGCATGGTTCAGTGACAACTCAGCTGGTTCGCTCCGAGTTTGACCAATGTTGACTAATTTGCATGCATAATCAGTTCAATTGGAGAACTGAACCGGGCCACCAACTGGTTTGTCAGTTTTCGATCCAAACCGGGAAGTCTGGCCCAATTTTTAAAACTATGTTTTTATATGACCTTTCAAATAATGGATTGATAATAACTATATTTACTGATATGTCATTATATAATTGGATAAATATGTAAAACTTTTTAAAACTTATATGGAAAAGCATCTTTTAGTGCTATATATGATTAAGATCATTATGATTTGTTGTCATATCTTTTACCAAATTTCATGTCAAATATCAAATAATATACACTTTAACCAAATAATTTTATATCTTTTTAACTAGTTTAGACAAATAATTTATATCTTTCTAACGAATTACTATATAGAAATAATGTTTTTGATCGACCTTCTTGTATGCTGCCATGATTTAAGTTTGATTTTTCATGTTTTGCTTGTTGGTAAGTGATTTTTTTATCTTTTTAGTGTTGATGTATCTCCCTAATGCATAAATTTTTTTTTTCTAATTTAACATTTTTCTAATATGAGTTGTAATTTACATAATTTCCCAAGACTATTTAATATATGAGTGAGATTTTAAATTAAGAAGACCTCTAGGCACACCAATTAAAAGGATTTTATATTTCTTTATTTTTGGTAACCTTTGATTTTTTATATATCCTCTATATAATTAAAAACTCGTTTAAAAATAGTATTTTTTGTACAACTTTTTAAAATAATATTGCTTTCAATTATTTTCATTTAAAATAGTTAAACACAATAATTTCTTTAAGAGGCTACAATACTGTTTTCCTTAAATATTTCAATATTACTTTCTTTCGATTCATTCCATTAATTATAGTACGTAAACTGACTTTTGCTTATTTTTTATTATCATAATTTATATAGGTGGAAATTATAATGATGGTGGAGCGATCGAAATAGGCTGAGTCCGATAAATTTGGCCTAAAAGAAGTGAAATTGAAGAAATAGGAGAAAAAATAAAAATTGGCATGACTCGGTCCAGCCTAAATAGGCCCAGCCTGCCTTGGGCCGGGCGGGCTCGATGGCCCAAACATTAATTTTTTATTAAATAAAAAATTACATGTATGAGTTATAAATACTTAAATTTAGACTTTTAACCTATTTTTTTACTTAAAAGATTTAAACTAACAATAAATATTGACAATATATATATATATTACTTTATTTCACTATTGCATCAAATTAAGTCATTGAAATTTAGTTATCAAATAAAAATCAAGGTTCATTTATTATTCTCATAAATAAAGTAAGAATAATCACACTACTTACTAATAGTTTATTTTTTAATCTATTATAATAAAATAAAAAAAATTTCATTGATATTTTTTGCAGTATACAATTAAAAAAATAAACAACAAAACATTTAGTCCATAAGCCAACTCATGGCCCAAATGAATTGGATTGGACTAGTACTTTTTTAACTTGAAACTATTATGGCCTGAAGTGGCCCGACCCGAAAATGGCCTAGCCGTGGTGGTCTCCTGGTCCTAGTGGTGAAAGCACGGGGAAATCTATGGTCATGGGAGTTTCTAATTTTGTTGACTTGAAGGTTGAAGGACCTTGATGAAAATGATACCAGGATTTGGTTGCTTTTGAAAATTGGACCGTGTTTTATTTTATATTATTTTATTTTTTTCTGGTAGTTACTCGTGTTTTATTGTTTGATTTGTTGATTATTTTTAGCTTGTATCGATACTATGCAGTTGTTTTAATGTGAAATTTGTATTAATAATTTTTAGGTATTTCTCTGGTATGCTATACAGTTTATGGGTATTGATACCTTTTAAATAGTTTGTGATTGAAAAATTACCACATACCACACCAACTAAATTTATTAATATTTTAAACACTTATAATTAAATCACAATACTTGGATTCAAATGGGTACCGATATCATTGGATACCAAAACAAAAATCATAAATTTTTTTTATTTTTTCATGCAGATCAAATATCATATATCATATCATAGATATCATATATAATATGTATAATATAATATAATTATAAAATTGAGTTTTGCCAAAAAGGTGATGATTGATGTGTCATTTAACCAAATCATTTGATTTTTTGCCCATGAAAAGACATTAATTACGTTAGTTTTTATAGGAATGTGATTTAGCTATTTTAAATAAAAAATTGCATACTAAACATATAATTTCATGGGTATCAGATTTTCAAATGAATCTATTTTTTTTTATAGAAATAGAATTCAAATATTATTTTATGAAAAGATATTAATTGCGTTAGTTCTTGTAGCAATAGAATTCAGATTTTTAATACAAAAGTCACATAATTTAATAGGAATTTGATTTTCAAATAAACCAAACTTTTTTATCAGAATAGGATTTAGGATTTTTTTTTTATAAGTATAGGATTCAAATATTAGTAAAAATCTTAAATATTGTTGAATTTTGTTTTTCAAATAAATATTTTTTTTAATAGAAACATGTTACAACTTTTGTAATAAAATCAAATCTTTTTATTAGAACAGGATTCAAATATTAGTAAAAATATGAAATATTGTTAATAAAATCATTTGATAATAAAAATATCATTTTTTATTTCCAGTAATAGGATGCAAATGATTTGCATTACAATATTTTTAATAAAACCAAATTTTAAAATGTAAATGATTAGTATTAGTATTAGTATTTGATTTCATCTAATTGATAGATTTAACTACACACTTAATTAGGTCATCCTAATTACCAACAATTAAGGATTCATTTATAGGCCTAAAAGAAGTAGAAGAATATGATAACATTTAATTATAACAATAATTTCAATTTTCTAATAGTTAGCAAAAAAAATTTATAGTGTAGCATGGTTGTATGTTGGAATGGATTGACCTTTTACATGTAAAAATCATGCATAAAAATGGGATTTGTGGGAGAAATGCAATCTGCCTTTGTACATGGCAAATGAATTTTGGATGAGGCGTTGATTGGCATATGGTGGAAAAAATGGATTGTACCGTGTTTTGGCATGAGAGGTAAGTTGGTGAGGAATGCCTAAAACACAAATTTGCTAGGTTGTACCATGTTTCCGTAGGTTGAAAAGTGCACGAGTAGGAGGGTTGGATCGTGCCATATGAATCTGTACAAAAAGACCAATTTATCTTTTTTTTAAAACAATCCGATGGACTAATATAGGAAACTCAATATCTGAGAGACAATTTTAGTTATTTATTCGTTTTAGATTTTAAAGATATCCAACAAAACCACTCCAATTTCTTTTTATTATTATTTTCTCATTGTACCTAAAATTGATATAACAACTAATTCTTGTCTCATAAGGTGGGGTAGACTATATGGATTAAATGATGTCAAAATATTATCTTATAGACCATGTAAAGAATCTTTTCTTACTATACATATGACATAAATATTCATAAATAAAGACTTAATTGCATAGTGTTCAGACTAACAAAAAAAAGGAACATGGTTAGCATGGTGGCAAAGGAGTGCTCCAGCTTCTTGGTAGGGCAGGGGGTTCTGTCACGACCCAACTTGGGCACATGATCGGCACGTGAGGAATTCTCAATCTCATGTAAGTCTCGTGACTTTGAGTCTCTCTATATGCTTAATTCAATAATAAAATCTGGTTCCAAAACATAAGTTCATCTCTGATATAAATCTTCAACTCTTTTGAAAATCAAATCATCACAAATATTTTCATAATCAAGCTCCAAATTTATATCTCTAGTACAAAACATATGAGTTTCTCTCAATACAAAATAAACCATAAAAACCATAATCATGAAAATACAGAATGATTATGAAAATCTATGCAATCCATCTCTATGGTCTGGGACCCTACCCGTCATACACACTGGAGCACTCTATCTCTAAATCACAAGAAAACTCTACTGCTCGGGAGAAGGAGGTTGAGTAGGGCCTGCAGTAGCTAATATATCTATAATGGAAATGGGAGAGGGTTAAGTTTCATCTAAAACTCAGTGAGGAGGTCCTCACCTATAACCCTCTCATGGGACAACCAAGGAGAATAAGTGATATAAATAATCATCAGGACTAGTTAATGCAATAACTCTGGAATTTATATTCTCATACATGTATATATACATAATATCTCAAAAGAATTTCTTTGGAAAACTTAACAACAATACTCTATGAGAGAAATAGGAATCTCTACTCTATGGTTCTTCATAAATCGAAAATATTATGTTCCATGATCCATCAGGGATCTAATATGGACACCTAAATAGGTTCCATTCTCTGCTCTATGAGATTGTCTTTTCAAGACAACTTGGTATCAAGGTTAACGATTGGGGTTCAGCCATTAACACATTGTCTGTTTCTCTATAGCTACCATCTAGTTTCTAATTCATAAATCACACCATTTTCTCTAAAACTTTGATATAGCATTTCTCTAGGCTATAATTCACAATTTGTCTCTCTTTGAAATCATCGTAATAATATTTATAAAATATCTAATCAAATAATAGTCATACTCTAGCTCTTGATAAATATTATTTAGCAACAATAATCCCATGAGTTTACATTAAAACAAATATTTCATACTCTAGTTAAAATCATCATTTCGGTAAAATACAATATCAATTGGAGTCTCTAATCTCTTGAAAACATTCTCTAAAATCATGCAATCATGTTATCTCTTAAGGAAATTAACTCTAAAGACCAACATAAGGGCCGTAGGTTCTGAACCCACTCATCTAGAGGGGAAGAAGTGGTGGCGTCGACACCAATGGAGCCCCAGGAAGGAGAAATCCACCAACATCTACCATGGAAGCCACAAAACTCTATATTAGTCTCCAACAACCTCTAGATTACTCAAACATAACTCTAATAGCATTGGAGGAGTAAAGCTGTGACCGGCCCTCTCACTGCAGCGCACTAACCTCACTGCAGTGAGTCTGTCTCTACAGAACTCGCCTATTCAACCACAGTGGAGACAAACAACAATACTCATACCAAAAATGTGAAAGAATGGAGAGAATAACAATACCCAACTGCTAGGTTATGAAATGGGAAGGAAAGGAACAACAAAAACCCATAAATCTCTTACCTTTGATCTTGGAATGAGATGAAATGAAATGGGATTGAGTGGAAGAGGGTATGGAAAGAGTTGAGAGAGAAGGGTTTTGGAAAAAAGATGACAATCCTTACCTGGGTTTATATTTTTTGGGCCAAAATGAAATGACATCGTTTCACTTATCTTTGTCTTTGTCACATCGAAGTTTATTTATCGGAAGAAACATTACTTGCTGCAGCGAGTAGACTTGCTGTAGCAAACAATCCTCACTACAACGAGTCTATTCTGTAGAATTCTACAACAATAGCACTCAACCTGCATTCCATCACTTCCCGTCCATCCAAGGCTTTCCCAACGGTATGGGTGGGTCTAGGGGACCCTAGGGCAGTACGGAACTTATCCAATAACACGTATACGCTTGGGTATCACATGTTCAATCCTTCAAGTTTACGCCAATTTTGGTCATGGTTGAGCAGTTCCTATGTAGTATCAGTCCAATTAAAGAATCGAGCCAGACACCTGGTCCTGTCTGATTTTAAAACTTATACTTAATTGTAATTAAAAAAATTATGAAGGCTTGGCTTTTTGGAAATCGATAAAAATATCAAGTTATTCATTGACATTTTTATCAAAATGAAACACACACACACACACACACACACACACACATATATATATTATTAGTCGTTTAACCTGTGCGATGCACGGAGAAATAATAAAAAATAAGTGATAATTTGTTTAAATATATCTTATAGAAAATTGAACATATAAACCTATCTTAAAAGTAAGTTAATAGTTAAATAATTAAACAAGTGGATAAAATATAAATGTGTCATTATATTTTATATCTTATATTGAATATCATATTTATAAGGTTAAAAATATCTTGATAGATGACCTATAGCTAACAATAAAGAGCCTATTTTATAAAAAAATTTCATATTTTGAAAGTTAAAATTATTGAATAAAGAAAGAGAATAAATGAATAATTTTACTATATCATGAGTCATTTATAGGGATGACAATGAGTATCCATGAGAAATGGGACATGTCTCACGCCTCCCACTTCCTGTTACTGTTTAGAATTTTGTCTCTCATCTTCATTCCCATTACGGGTCCTCATTTCCAATTTCCCACTTTTTATGAGGATTTGAATCCCTACTGTAATCAAGGGTTTATGAACAAATTTCAAAAAAAGAAAAGCTTTACAAATATTTTAAAATTTGAAATATAAATATTCATAATAACAAATAATGCAACTTAATCCAAATTAAAATTAAAATCATATATATAATGAAAATAAAATATAAATAATTAAAAATAAATATGTGCTATTTCCATCCATATCCCGTTTAACAAATGAGGACTTAGCCCCCTATCGATTATTCCTATGAAGACAAAATATGTCCCAATTCTTTCCCCATTATGGATAATTCCTGTGTGTACGCATTTTCAATTTCTTTATCATCCCTAGTAGTTTATATTTTTTTAGTAAATTAAAATATTTAATTTATAGAAATAAAAAATATATTTTCTAATTAATAAAAATAGTACATAAATTTAATTTATGTAATTTCAATTATACATCATTTCCTTATGTATCCTTTTAAGAAATTAAAATATCAATTTTAAAATACACATTATAATTAATGTGTAATAATTAGTAAAAATTATTTGTAATTTTAATTTATATAATCTCAATTATTAAATTAGTATATCAATTATAATATTATTTTTAATAAAAATAATATAATTATTTACTTTTAAAAATTAATAAATATTTAATATCATTACCAAAGAAGTGTAAATTGTGGAATTAATTTTTTAAATATTTTAGTGTTGAAAAATTGAAGGTATTTTTTTAAAAAATTATTACAAAAAATTATGGAATTGATATATTGGAATATTCAAGTGGTAGAAAAATTAAATAGGATATAGTGATACAGGTAGATAGATAATTTTTTATCATAATTTTTAAAAGTTTTAGATTTGAAGTTTGAAATTTTTTCCCTAATTTCATCTTAATTTAGAATTTTGCTTTCATTTTCATCCACTTTCCCATCCCCGTTCCTCATTTCATGTGGAGATTTGAATCTCTATTGATATTTATAAGTATATTAAAATATTTTCAAAAAGAAAAATTTTTAAAAATATTTTGAACTTCAAAACATAAATATCTATAATAACAAATACTACTAATGCAATACAATTATAATAGTTTTATTTTTATTAATACTATATATATATATAATTTTTGTGGTATAATATATTGAATTATAATTTTGTTTATGTTATTTTTTATTTTTTATATTGCTTTTGTTAATGGTAAAGAGATATGAACGTATGATTGGAAAAAAATAATTAATAATTAGAAGGTAAATTAAATTTAAAAACTTACTTTAAGTGTTAAGATTATGAAAATGATGCGGTATAATTTTTCTATGAATAACACATGAAGATATTTTATGTAATGAGTCTTAAATATTAGTATTATATCGATTATTATCATATTTGATTAAGAATAAATTACTATATTAGTATTGTAATGAGTCTTAAATATTTAATTAAGAATAAATTTGATAGAAATTGAATTTTAAATTATTACCATATCAAAATCAATCAATTAATAATTCGTCAATAATTTGACCTACCCGTTTTCTTTAAAAAAATACTAATTTTAAAGTTTATTTATTTTAAAAATATTTTCCTTATAATTTTGTATATTACCTTCATAATGTAAGGTTACTAATGATTCTTAATGTAATTGTAGATCGTAATTAAATTGACATGCATTCTCTCTTAGTGTAAATTATAGTATTTAATGATTGTAATATTTGATTTTTTAATGATTGTAATATTCGATTTTATTTCATATGAAAAATAATTACTAAGTAAATTATAAATTAATTTTAAAAAATCTTTAGATATAAAGATTGAGAAAAGTGGGCCCTAAATCACTATATAAATAACACATGTAATAGTTTCTATGAAATGAATATGAAATATTAATATAATAGATAGTAGATGATAATAACTATCCATGAGAAACAAAATGTGTCTCACAACTCCCATCATTGTTTAGAATTTTCTCTCTCATCTCCATCCCATTACGGGTCCTCATTTCCCATTTTCCATTTTTCATGAGAATTTTAAATCCCTATGGTATTTAAGGATTTATTAACAAATTTTAAAAAAAGAAAAACTTTAAAAATATTTTACAATTTGAAACATAAAAATTCATAATAACAAATAAAGCAACATAATCCAAACTAAAATTATATATACATTGAAAATAAAATAAAAATAATTAAAAAAATAAAGATGTGTTATTTCCGTCACTATTTTGTTTAACAAATAGGGACTTAGCGCCCATTGATTATCCCTATGAACACAAATTTGTTCCAATTCCTTTACCCATTGTGGATAATTCCCACGTGTACCCATTTTTAACTTTTTTTTTATCATTCCTACTAGTTTATATCTTTTTGTAAATTAAAATATTTAATTTATAAAACTAAAAAATATATTTTCAAATTAATAAAAATAATTCATAAATTCAATTTATATAATTTCAATTATACGTCATTTCCTTCTATATCTTTTTAATAAATTAAAATATCAATTTTAAAATATATGTTATAATTAATGTGTAATAATTATTAAAAAAATTATTTATAATTCTAATTTATATAATTTCAATTATTAAAGTAGTATATCAATTATAATATTATTTTCAATAAAAGTAATATAGTTATTTACTTTTAAAAATTAATAAATATTTAATATCATTATCGTAGAACTATAAATTGTGGAATTATTTTTTTAAATATTTTAGTGTTGAAAAATTGAAGGTATGTTTTTCAAAAAAATTAGTATAAAAAATTATGGAATTGATATATTAGAATATTCAAGTTGTAAAAAAAATTAAATAAGATATAGTGATACAGGTAGATAGATAATTTTTTATTATAATTTTTAAAATTTTTAAATCTGAAGTTTGAAAATTTTCCTCTAATTTCATCTTAATCTAGAATTTTACTTCCATTTTCATTCATATCCCCATCACGGGTCCTCATTCCTGCTTTTATGTGGAGATTTGAATTCCTATTAATATTTATGGGTATATTAAAAAATTTTCAAAATGAAAAAGATTTTAAAAATACATTGAACTTCAAAATATAAATGTCTATAATAACAAATACTAATAATGCAACACAATTATAATAGCTTTGTTATTATTAATACTATAATTATATATATAATTTCTATGGTATAATATGTTGAATTATAATTCTGTTTATGCTATTTTTTATTTTTTATATTACTTTTATTAATAGTAGAGAGGTATGAAGGTATGATTGGAAAAATAATTGATAATTAGAAGATAAATTAAATTTAAAAACTTACTTTAAGTGTTAAGATTATAAAAATGATGGGATATAATTTTTCTATAAATAACACGTGAAGATATTTTATATAATGAGTTTTAAATATTAGTATTATATTAATTATTATCATATTTGATTAAGAATAAATTATTATATTAGTATTCTAATGAGTCTTAAATATTTAATTAAGAATATATTTGGTAGAAATTGAATTTTGAATTATTATCATATTAAAGTCAATCAATTAATAATTCATTAACAGTTTGACTTACTCGTTTTCTTTTAAAAAATATATGATGATTTTAAAGCTTATTTATTTTGAAAATATATTCTTTATAATTTTTTATATTACCTTCATAATGTGAGCTTATTAATTATTCTTAATTTAATTATAGATCGTAATTATATTGACATGGATTCTCCCTTAGTACAAATTATAATCTTTGATGATTGTAATATTTGATTCTTTAATGATTGTAATATTTGATTTTATTTCATATGAAAAATAATTACTATGTAATTTATAAATTAATTTTAAAATTTTTTTAAATATAAAGATTGAGAAAAGTGAGGCCTAAATCATTGTATGAATAACACGTGAAGCCTAAATCATTAAAAAGTTATCCAGACTCCAAACATTTTAAGAAATAAAAATCAAAAGAAAAAGTTTCTGTTATATTTGACTTAATCAATAAATTAAATTCACTTTTTATATACTTTCAAATTAAAAAAAAATTCTTTTGAGACTGTATGAGTCAGAAACCAAATTTCGTCGAAGTCATTATTTTTCTCATTTCAACCTATCGTCTTATTGCCATAAATAATTCGTCACATACATTTTTCAATTTCCATTTTTCTTCCCACAAAAAGTTATAGATCAGCTCATAAAAAACTTAGCACAATGACTTGACATTTTGTTTAAAAATATAGTTTGCAACGGATATATAAAATTTATAATTATATAAAATTTGTAAAATATTTACATCAATCAAATGCGGCTATAATTAGATATTTGTACTAGTCGTTTGACCCATGTGATGCACGGAAAATAATAAAAAAATAGTTTTTTATCATTATTAAAATAAATTATAATTTATTTTAATATATTTCATAGAAAATTAAGTATATAAATTTATTTTAAAAATAACTTAATAGTTAAATAATTAAATACATGGAATAAATATAAATTTGTTATTCTATTTTATATCTTATTTTGAATATCATATTTATAAGATTGAAAAAAATCAGAAGATGACCTATAACTAACAATAATAAGCTTATTTTATGAAAATTCTACACATTTTGAAAGTTAAAATTATTGAATAGAAAAAAGAAAATAAATGGATAATTTTACTATATCATAAGTTATTTATAAGAATGACAATGAGTATCCATAAAAAATAAGATCTATCCCACACTTCCCGTGGTCGCTTATAATTTTGTCTCTCAACTCCATTCTCATCTCCCGTATAGGTCCCTATTTTCCACTTTCCCATGGGGATTTTGAATCCTTACAATATTTAGGGGTTTATTAACAAATTCCAAAATAAAGAAAAACTTAAAAATATTTTATAATTTGAAATGTAAATATCCACAATAACAAATATTGTTAATACAATATAATCCAAATTAAAATTAAAATGCATACATAATGCAAATCTAATAAAAATAATTGAAAAAAATGAAGGTATGCTATTCTTGTCCTTACCCTGCTTAACAAACTGGGACTTTTCCCCTATTGATCATCCCTATAAAGATAAAATATGTCCTCATTCTCATCCCCATTATAGGTAATTGCTGTGCGTATCCACTTTTAACTTTTTCAATATATCATTCCTAGTTGTTTATATCTTTTAGTAAATAAAAATATTCAATTTATAAAATCATAAAAATATATTTTATAATTAATAAAAATAATAAATAAATTTAATGTAAGTGATTTCAATTTCACATCCTTCTATATCCTTTTAATAACTTAAAATATCAATTTTAAAATATATATTATAATTAATATGTAATAATTAGTAAAAAATAAATATAATGCTAATTTACTTCATCTCAATTATTAGAGTATATTATCAATTACAATATTATTTTCAATAAAAGGTAATATAATTATTAAATTTTTTAGAACTTAATAAATGTTTAGTATCATTATCAAAGAAATGTAAATCATGGAATTAATTTTTTTAAATATTTTAATCTTGAAAAATTGAAGTTCTATTTTTTCAAAAAATTAGTTTGAAAAAATTATAATATTGATAGGTTGAAATGTTCAAGTTGCAAAAAAATAAATTGGATATTGTGAGACAGGTATGTGTGTGTGTGTGTGTGTGTGTGTGTGTGTGTGTATATATATATATATATATATATATATATATATATATATATATATATATATATATATATTCAAAGTTTTAGATTTTAAAGCTAGAAACTTTTTCTCTAATCCTATCTTTATTTAAAATTTTCCCTCCATCCCATCCTTATCCCTGCCACAGTCTTCATTAAAGATTTGAATCTTTACTGATATTTATGGTTTATTAAAAAATTCAAAAATGAAAATTTTTTAAAAATATTTTGAAATTCAAAACATAAATATTCATAGCAAATAATACTAATATAACATAATCCAAATTAAAAATAAAAATAAAAATATAATATAAATCTAATAAAGATAATTAAAAATAAAGGCGTGATAAGGTTTTCGTGTTATCATTAGTTATTATAATTATAATAGTTTTGTTATAATTAATCTATTATTATAATCCTTCATAATAATAAATATAATCAATATATTTGTTGTTAATTGTAATTTTTTTATAATATAATTATAATAGCTTTGTTACCATTAATATTATAATTATATATACATATATAATTTTTTGCTATAATATATTCAATTTTAATTTTATTTATTATTTTTTGATATTACTTTTGTTAATGGTAGAGAGATATGAAGGTATGATTGGAAAAATATTTAATAATTTGAAGGTAATTTAAATTTAAAAACTTACTTTAAATATTAAGATTAAGAAAATGATGGGGCATAACTTTTCCTATGAATAACACATAGAAGACTTTTCATGTAAATGAGTTTTAAATATTAGTATTATAATGAGTCTTAAAGAATAAATTTGATAGAAATTGAATTTTGAATTAATATGGGGTCTAAATCACTGTATAAATAACACGTTAAACCTAAATCACTATATGAATAATATGTGTAATCGTTTTCATGAAAGGAGTCTGAAATATTAGTATAGTAGATATTTTTTAATTTTTTATATTACCCTCATAATGTATGGCTATTAATGATTCTTAATTTTAATTATAGAATATAATTATGTCGACATGGTCCTCCTTTAGCGCATATTGTAATATTTAATAATTATAAAATTTGATTCTTTGATGCTTTTAATATTTGAATTTATTTCATATGACAAATAATTAATAAGTAAATTGTAATAAAGATTGAGAAAGGTGGGGCCTAAATTACTATATGAATGATATGTAAAGCCTAAATTACAATATCAATGACACATGTAATAGTTTTCATGAAAGAAGTCCAAAATATTAGCATAATAGATATTATCACTAAAAATAAAGAAATTATTATTCAAAGATATATTATTATTATTATAACTGTAACATCCCCTACTGCTTTATAGATTGACGATTGTCCCCACAAACCAACATGAGTCTTTTCAACATGCTTTGTCCTCACTCATATACTTCCTGGAAAAACTTTCCAAAAGGTCACCTATTCCAAAATTGCTCCAACTCAAGCGCGTTTAACTATGGAATTATTTAATGATAGGCTATCGAAAAGAAGATATATCTTGTTGGTATAGGTAGTACAAATCAATTTATAAGCCCTCCTTAACTGTATAGTCTCATACCTGCACAGTCTCAAGATCTCTCTCATTCAAGTGTGTAATCAGTTCATTCATGTACCCATTCGCTTTGAAATTTGCTAGGAGCCGCTCCTTGTCTGTACCTTCTTTTGAACCAGCAATCACTCCCCGATTTCATCCCTCGGCGTTACAATGACTATAATCTATAATATCTATATATATTTCTTTCTATATCTATCTATATCCTTATAGTTAGGATCATAAAAAAATAATCACGTATGAGTCGTAATTGACATTTTTTTTTAAAAAAAGTATTTTTCATGTTATTACTTGCAAGGTATTGGAAAGAGTAATGTAAACAAACTACTGCAATATCTTTTTCATGTTACTACTTTTGAGGACAGTGCAAGATATCCTTTTCACGTTATAAATAAATGCAAAGATGTGGAAGGTGAAGTATTCTCATTATGGTGGGGATATATGTTCCCTACTTGATTTTCTATATAACCAAAAAAATCAACACTTTTAGCTTGTCAACAAAGTATTTTTATGAATTTATGTAGAACATAAAGAAGAACACCTTTGACAAAGGTACGCAAAAAATTGAAAGTTTCTATGCACTTAGTTTTTCCGAACATTGTAGACCTCTTTTGCCCCTTCAAATATTCTTGCGATAAGGTCTTACATGTTTTTATCGGATATTTTCGAAATAACTGTCATCATCCATATTTTCTGGAAAACATATCAGAAAATGAATATTGTATAAGATGTTCACAATGTGAACACCCGATTTTATCTAGTCTTTTAACAAGAAAATCCAAAAATTAGCATGTTTCATTATAGTTTTATTAAGTTTTTCTTTTGACAAAATTAAAAAAGAGTTTACCATTTTTTTTGTCATTTATTTTAAGATAAAATAAAAGGGTCCAATTTATTTATTTCAGCCCAGTCTATTTGTGTTATTTTCAGCCTATTCCTTTATTTTGGATTTGTTGGTTAGCCTTTGCAAAAAAAAAGAGGAGCCTAATCAACGGTAACCCATTTCACTTAAAATAAAAAAATAATAAAATAAAACCGAGGAGTCATTGGCTCCTCTTGGGTTCTTCTCTCTTTTTTTTACCTCAAGGCAGACTCGTGAAGCATGGGGATGTGAGAATTTTTGTTTTCAAATAAAAATAGTGGAGAACATCATGATGATGTTTCTCTCCACTGCGTGCAAAACGCTGAAGCTCTTTTCGGTGATGAATTGGAGCAACCTGCAATGGTCAACAGAGAGTTGAAAATATAAATTCATCATCATCACAATTGAAAGGGGGATGGGCAGAGATTTTCAAAGAACAGAAGACCATCATCAGCCGTGTTCATCATTATTTTCAATCAACAAAAATTCAAACACCAAAAAATATATATATACACATTCAGATACATCAATATGCCAAAAAACAGAGGTGAAATTCAAGGGGAATCAACAACAAATTCCAACAAGGCAATCTAGTAACAAGGTAAATCCGGTAGTATCAACAAGATCATCATCATTAAAATTTAACAAAGACAAAAACAGAAAGAGGAAAAAAGAGGAGGCCGCGGCGGTTCTTCACCCCAGCCGCGACCTCACATCATCATATTCAGGCCTTCCCCATGAACCTTCCTCCCCTTCCTCCTCTTCTAGCCACTCAACACCATTATCATCCTTCCTCACCCCCAAACCACTGTAGCCAAGCCAAGCTCTACTACCCCTCTCCACCACTTCTTCCCCTCTAATCATCACCACTAACAATTTAGCCCCCCTCTCCTCAAGGCTTCCTTTTTCCTCTCAGCACCATCATCATCATCCTTCCACCGACTGAGATCTCCTCTCTCTACCATGAGATGCCAGCAATTGCCACCATCATTTTAGCTCAACCACCTGAAAATTTACATCCAAATCATAAATAAACTAAACACAAAAAAAAGGAAGCAAGGACTAAAAGAAACTGAAAAGAGGGAAGAGGCCACCGGTTTCCTCTCCGCCACTGCTCCCCTGCAGAGCCGTTCATCGCTGCAAACCACCTTCCTCAGTGGCGACCTTTCCTTCTTCCCTTTGCTGGCCACCTTCCAGATCTCACCCCATAGTCATCAAAAGCTGATCCACCACCATTCCACCCTCCACTGCCATTAAATCTCAACGTCTTTCACTCTAGCCCTTACCTCTAACCCCTTCACCACCGAACCCAGCCGCACATTCCCTTTTCTCCAAGATCACAGATGCCAGCTGAACCAGCAACCTGTGCTCGTAACCTCCGCCGTGCACCGTTGTCTTCCTTGCGCAACCCTTCCCTCTTCGCTAGCCTCTGCGGCCTTCCCCTCTCCATCGGCACGACTACTCCTTTTCCCTTTTCCATGCTCTACTTCTCAATCTCTCGTCCTCTTGGCTGCTCCCTCTCTTAGTTCCCTTCTCTCTCTTTTCGCTTCTCTCTCCCGCTCTGTGCTTCTCAGACCCTCTTACCCTTTGTTTTTTCTTTTTTAGTGTGTGTGTATGGGTGAATTTGTGATAGTGTGTGTGTGTGAGAGTGTCGGTGAGAGGAGTGTGCGTGTGTGTGTGTGAGGGTGCCGTGTGAGTGGGGAGGTCAGTGGTATGTATGTGGGTTTTGTTTGGTTTTATGTGTATGAAGGTGAGTATGTAGATAAGTTAGGAAAAGTAGTTTTTATTTTTTTATTTTTATTATTTATATTTTGGTTAAGTTTTTATTGGATTTTATTTTGGTTTTGTTCATTTGAATTTATATTTTTGAATTTGGATTGGATTATTTAACCAGTATTTGTTTTATTTCTCTATTTGGCCTCTTAGCTTTCCTTGTTGAGTTTGGATTTGTTTTGGTGAAATAAATAAAAAAGTTTTTTTATTTAATTTGGTTCAAAAACATTTAATTTACTAAGAAAAAATTCTTGATTTTGTTTTAGTATTATCATTTGAATGAAAATTGAACAAATTAGTTTCAAAAGTAATTTAATTATAAAAAGATAAAAAGAGTTTTTTTTTTTGAATTAATGTAGTGTTAGTTTAAGTAAAAAAAAGGAAAAGGTTAAGTAAATTAATTTATCAAAATTAGGAATAAGGCAATTAAAAAATTTTAGTTTTATTTCCTTTTTATTTTAAAGTTATTGTTATTGTTATTTTTGTTAGAATAAACTTTTGAAGTTAGTGCTCAGATTTGAATTTACTTAATTGGTTAAGTATTTATTTCCTTTTTTAGTTTTTAGGATGGTTTGCGTAGTTTAGGTTTGGCTTTTGTCTAAACAAAAGGAGGAGTTTTATCCATTTTGGATTTGAAATAAATACTTGAGTATTTTATTCTATTAAAATTTATTTAGTTAATTAATTGATGAATTGCATTGTAAAAAAAAAAGAGGGTTAATTGAGCCGAGACAGCTTGTTAATCACATGTTATAGAATATTTTAGCTGTGACAGCTTGATATTCAAAATCTCCTTTCAAAAATAAAGTTAATTTAATCGTGACGGTTTGTTAACTTTATGTTTTGAAATATTTTAGCTGTGACAGCTTAATATTCTAAAACTCCTTTTCACAATAAGATTAAACAATATACCAATATTTTCTACAGAACTATGTGACTTTGAGTTCTCTATTGCACCAGAGGATACGTAGGAGCAAGCGATTTTGATCCCTACCAAGACAAAATTAACCTTTCATAATTCTTTTTATTTGTAAATATTTTTTTCTAATATATTTTCTTTTTATTTATTTTTTTCTACTTGTAATTTTTTTAATACAAATTTTGTATTTTGTTTTATTTATAATTTTTTTGAAATATTTTATTTTATTTTTCATTTTTCATTTATTTGGGAGTATTCCATTTTGAATGAAGATGTTAATTTAGTCGGGACAGCTTGTTAACTTGATATTTCAGAACACCTGAGTTGTGACAACTTGGTGTTCTTATTTCCTTTTTTATAATAAAATAAAAATAAATATTTTTAAAAGGGTTATTATTTAATTTACCTAGTTAATTAAAGGTATCGTCTAAGGACGGGTGTATGAGGGGTGCGTAGAATTAAATTTCCACCCTTCCCTATGCATAACTGACTCCCGAACTCAAAATTAGTTTCAAAGACCATTTTTCAAAATAAATGGGTTTTTCCATGTTTTTCCCAATTTAAATAAATTTGGTGGCGACTCCATAATTTTCAAAATGAAAATTCTTTTTTTTACCGTCTCATCGCGATCCCGGTTACGACAGATGACGACTCTACTGGGGATTTCCAAGAAAGTCAGACCCGCTATAGTTAATTGTGCAAGTTAAAAATAGTTTTTTGAATTTTGTTTTTCTTTTTCTTATTTTGTTTTGTACATAATTTTCTTCTTTTTCCTTTAGTAAAGTTGTGCTTTGTTTTTATTTATAACATATGCTCTATTTGTTAAAATCTTAGAGTAGATGACTATTTCTGGGTTCTGTACATATTTGTTTGTGTTGATTTTGCAGGTATTAGTCATGGGTAGTTTTAGGATTTCAGGTTTGTATGCTCTCTTCACACACAACACTAACACATTAATCACATACGAGTGGAGCCCTATACCCGGGTCTGAGTACAACCTAAGATAGGTAAGAGATTACATAGTGGTAGCCATTTTGGATGTTCATCCTGTTTGGTTATCACGAAAATCTCGTCTAGAGTGTGATTCTTTCGTGAATGTCCTGCACCTAGCAGTTCACCTGTTATTGTGGATAACATTCTGAAATGAGTCTTAACTTTAGAAGCCATAGAATTCTGAGAATATAGACCCACCCAATGAAAGTGTTCATGAAGTAGAATGACCATAGGACAATAGAATTGACCTCCAGAATTTACCTCAAATAGGACACAAAGAGAGCATGCATTTTCCTAAACTCTTTCCTATCATTGTTCTTTGTATATAATCTCTTTTCATTTCGTAATTTGTTTGTTATTCTTTCTTTCGTTTAAATTAAGTTTTTAGTTATGGCAAGTTTGTTAAAAAGTTGAGCTGAAATCTTATTGTGAGTATCTTGGTAAAATGGAAGCAAATATGAGACCAGACAGTCAGGAAGATGAAAAATTGAAAAGAACTCTACGTCTTAAAGCCAAGACACCTGACACAAAAAGCTTGAGATCTTTGGGTCAATTGTTGATGGTACCACAATGCCTTTCTCTTACCAGAAAATATGGACAGATTTTGGATCTTTTAGAAGTGGAAGAGCAAGAAGAGGCGATCACAGCATTGACACAATACTATGATCCTCCACTCCGATGTTTTACCTTTCAAGACTTTCAGTTAGCACCAACCATTGAGGAATTTGAAAAAATCCTAGGATTGCCACTAGAATGAAAAAAACATTATCACTATCAAGGTCATTATCTTTCTTTACATACCATGTCAACTGTCCTAAGGATAGGAGTAGAAGATTTGCGTGAAGCATAGAAGTGTAGAAATAGGACCTATGGATTCTCAAAGGATTACCTGGAAGGGCATATGCACCGTTTGGCTCAAAATGAGGACTGAGAAACTTTTATAGATGTACTGGCCCTCACAATCTATGGCACTGTCTTATTTTTGAATATTGAAGGCTTTGTGGACCTTGGAGCTATTGATGTATTCCTTGCTCGCAAATTCCGTGGTCATAATCCTGTTCCAGCCCTCTTAGCATATGTTTATTGTACCCTAATCTTTTGCTATGAGAGGAATGGTAAAAGAATTCTGTGCTGTTTACCAATGTTGTATGTGTGAGCTACAACACACATATTCCAAAGGTGCCTTGTCCCATTGAAGTCTACGAATGCATAATATCAAGAAGAAGAGTGGACAAGAGTAGGCTCAAGACCTGGCCAAGTTAAATGAAAAGATGATACGATGGTACCCTTGATGGGAAGATGGGCAAACATTGATTTATCAGTGTAGAAGCTTCCCAAATGTACCCCCTCATGGGTACCCAAGGATGCATAAATTATAATCCAACATTGGTATTGCACCAACTCGGTTACCCCATGATGGAACCTCCTTCCGAAGTTGCAATCACTCCATTTGTCTTATATTACCAAGACTGTAAAGATATTGGCTTACTACAGAAGATCCGATTTGCCCAGAACAAGGTTGTTAAGAAAGGAAAAGAACTGGGAGCTAGGAGTTGTGCTGTGAAAGAAAACTACTATCAATGGGTGAAAAATAGGGCTCAAGAGATTAAGCTACCATTTAGGGCCTTAATAATTACTCCTCTGGACAAGGCGTCAACCTGGCACTTCAATGAAAAAGAAGAGATCAAAGAAGTGAAAGAGAAATTAGACAAGGTTGAACAAGAAAAGATGCAAATGGAAGCCAAATTGGAAAATGCCCACCATAAGTATACAGCCTTAAAATGAGAAACCACTGAAAGGGGTCGAGTTCTAGAAGGAACAAGTAAAAAGTTGAAGATTAGACATGAGCATATATTGAAGACTAAAGAATGTCTCAAGGCTGCCAACAAAGAGCTAGGGCTTTGAAGACAAGAACGTGATAAGGAACTAGCTGAAAATCAACAATTGAAGGAACTACTCCAAAATGTCAAAGTTATTGAAGAAGCTGCATTAAAAGGCAAAGAGCAAATGGAAGAATTAAATGAGGAATACCAGAGGAAGATTAAAGAACTAGGCCAACACATGAATGATGAAATCATAAAATATCAAGGTGCTCTAGGAGAAGAAAAGAAAAGAACTGCAAGTTTGGATTTTGAAGTATATCATCAAAATCACATTATTCATGAGTTGAAGATTCGCTTCTCAAACTTGGCAAGGTTGGCTAATGCAGCTATAGAGGATGTTCCAAGATACTTAGGATTGGCTGAGCAAGGAATAAAGACTTGATTGGGAGAATGAAGCAAATAATTGCTGAGAGATGTTGAGAAAGGCATTGTGGCTTTATGATGTGTTTTCTTTTATCGTTGTGGGAATGAATGTAAGAAAGATGATGGTTGTAACACACCTTTATGAATGAAAGAATCTTTGTTTCTTTACATTGTGTTAGTCTCATAGCAATATCCATGACTTAGTACTTTTGAACGAAATGTTTTGGGGAACAGTTATCAAAGATACTCACATTAAAACTTAGCTTAACCGATGATTTCTAACAAATAGTTATGTTTTTGTTTTTTGCTTTTCACTAAAATTGTTTTTTTCAGGTAAAACTTCATCACAATTGGGCGACTAAGGAAAATCGATACTGATCAAACTCAAATTCACAATACCAGAGCTCAGACCAAAATGGCTGGAGGAAATGGTGACATGGAAAGGAATATCCTAATCACAACTACTTCTGAAGCAGGAAGAAATTTGAGCAATGAAGTTAATGTAGTAATAGGAAAATTGAATGAACTGTCGAATAACCAAGGTAGATTGGAGGATATGATAAGAGCCATGAAAGAGTTACTTGACCTATTGGGAGCTTATCAAAATAGAGATATATTAGCAAATGTGCAACCAAGTGCCACGACAATAACCATGCTTGTGGTATCAAGTGCAGCTCTAAATGTCACCCTGGGGATGAATGACATAGGGGAAATTCCAAATAACCTCCATGGGCAACCACTGTAACATCCTAATTTTTAACCCAATACTCCAGAACATATTTAGGTTAATCATTAGTCTATTACTCTTTTAGTCTCATTCCTTACAACCTTTCATTAAAATACTTAGCAGAAAATATGAATAAATTTTTCTTTCTGAAACTTGAAAGCAAAACGCGAGCCGCGCACTAACCTAACGTTCGTCATAACCATCACATGCAAGAAAAAGTAACCACGCCATTGATAATCATGAAACATAGTATTATACATAACAACCATAATATCATCACATCTTCATAGATACATAGACTACTAGCATCATTGTACCATCATTTACATCAAAACATGCCCATATATGTGAAGTCATCCTTATCCACCTATGAGGTTAGATAAGTGTCAACCCAAAAGCTAAGCTATCTATGCCTCCACAGTGACCTTCTGCTCCGTCTGCTAGTGTATCCCTGAAGCGCGAGCCTCAGAAGAAGTCACGAACCTCGTTGTAATCCTCGTCTAGAGACGACACGAAAGAAAAGGAAGGGATGAGAAACTCATTCGAAATTCTCAATAGGGATTCCCGACTTTAACACTAGTGTCATTGTCGTCGTCCCCAGCCACCTCAGTTTTAATTATGAAAAAGGTGTACATGCATAAGGATTGGTTTTAGGCTTTACAAATCTATTTATCCGAAGTAGGTATCTTTTAGTCTGTGTCTTAATGACATGAATGCACAGATATTTGATGAATGCATGACAATACCATATGCACATTAACACGAAAATCGTAATACTTGGGCACATCATAAAGAAACATAAATCATATACGCGGCATAAAAAGGCATAGTACTTTTCTTGTGACATCTTTCTCATAAGTAAAACTCTTAAGTTCTTTTTCTTAAAGACCACCCTCTTAACATATCCACCAAAAGTCCAACCGATTCACCGGCCCGGCGATAATCTGGTCACCAAACTACGTCTCACCTATTGCCTAGGAATGAGCTCAATCCTAACTAGTCGTCACTAGATTTAATATGGGCTAATAGAAGGGGTATACATAACTTTCTTGGATCACCTATCTTAGGATCATTTCCTTCTTTGAAACGCTCTACTGATATCTAGTACACAGTGAATTGTCCGCTTTGGCAAGCTCAATGTCAATACCCTCACGGATTTGTTTCCTCCCCACCGTAGCGGGAGAAATGCATCTCAGTTTTATGTCACATCTGTTCTGGGGGTGCTCGGCCGAACCGGTGTCACCCAGGAGTTTTCACAAACTTTTCTCAAATTCTCAAGTTTGATGGGAAATTCGGCAGCATAATGGCGTTCACCGGATTTCCTTCAAACTTTGCTTTATGCCACGAAACTTGTAGGACATGCATAACCATTCAACATCATCATAAGACATCAAATCATAATCATTCTCATACGTCCACAAGCCACTTTGAAAATTCATTATCATCCTTCACATAACACATGCATCATCATAGAACATTCAAACGCTTACCCTTACGGTAGCTTATGCTTTGACCCTTACGGGTCTTAATCTTGAGATATAGTTTTCTAACTTCCATCGTTCATATGTTATGCACCTAAGGGCTCATAATTAATCATCATTCCTAATCCTCATGTTCATACTCAAATCTAAAAAGCATAGGGCAGAATTTCTAACTTGTGGTTATGGGATTCTAGAACTTACATTTTAGACCCTTTCTCGGTTCCGTCTTCGCCTAAGGTGCTATAAATTAAATCTAAATCAATTATGAGAAATTCCTATGCTTAAGAACTAATTATAAATCACATTTATCATGTTGTAACGTTGCTGGATAGAATCCAGAAAACTAAATGTTCTAAAAGTTCTACATTTGCACTTTTACGGTTTTCTAGTTACTAGTGTCCCTATAGGTGCTAGAATTCAATTCTAATCCAAATGTTACCAAGTTTTTCATGTCTAAACAATCCTAATCTGATTATGTTCCCATTAAAACAGTTTGGATAAGTTACAAAAACAAATGGGTCTAAACTATGTTAAATTTTAGCTTTACGGTATTTCTAGTTAGCTAGTTTCTTACCTATCATGCATAGAATCGTTTCTACATCATCATGTGATATTTTCACACATTCTAACACATAAAAACATCATCATACAGCCACAAGCTCATCATGACAGTACCGAAAACATCTAACTTCAATAAGAGAACTAAATTGACATTTATAGGTACATAAGTTAACTAGTTTCTCTTGGAATCAATTTAGAATCTCTAAAACTCTTTGCAAATCATTTTAAATTCATTAGGAGGCTAAGAGAAGCCTTAGGTCAGTGACCAAAATATATTTCATCTTCAAAAAGGGAATAAAATTATAACTCATGATAACATAACCTTATAAAGATTTGTAAAGTTTCAGGAAAAACTTAGAACATAGGTTATCGGCCATTGTAGTTAGGTGAAAAGTCATTGCAAGTCCATCATCACTACTTGGCCGAAACATGCATTCACATTAAACTTTAACTTGAAATGAAATGGGCAAGTCTTTGAGCTCTAGGTTCTTAAGTTATGACATAAAATAAACGTGCTCATGCTTTTCATTGTTAATCTTGCTTACAAAATAAAGTTATGACTTAAAATAAATATGCAAGGCATAAACTTAAACGTGCAAGCTTGAAAGTAAATATGCAAGGTTCAATTCTTTATTTTAGTGCTCTTGGCCCAACAACAATCGACTTTAAGGCCGAAATAGAAAGGCTTCGAGAATTAAATTAAGTGATGATGCAAGTCCCATTTTAATCTTTATGTTCTTAAGTGATAGCTTGAAAGTAAAGGTGCATAGCAAGAATGTAAATATAAATGCAAGCATAAAATAAATTATGCAAGTTCATTTTATCTTTCTAGAGCTCTTAACAAGACTTTAAAGGAACTTAAACCTCAACCCAAACTCATCAAACCAAGATCAAGTAAAGTCTAGAGTCCTTAGAACTCAACATAACATTTTTAGAAAGTCGAAACATGTAGCATGTTAAAAGAAAAGGAAGTGGCCGAAACTTCAAGAAGGAAAAGGAACATTTTAAAACTCTAGGGTCCATGATTTTGATGATATATTAACACCAACATCATGAGACCTCATCATTGAGTCCTTAAAACCATTTTGAAACATCACCAAAGTTAGAGTTCTCAAGAGTTCAAGAAAGGAAGAACTAGAAACATTTTTGCTCAAGAACAAAGATCAAGCTCTAGAGTTTGTTTCAAGTGATGAACATCATCATGAGACTCTCATCATCAAGCTCTCATTTCTCTATTCTCAAGGGCTCATGGCCGAAACAAGAAAGAAAAAGGAATAGAGGAGAAGTTCTAAAAAGAAAACAAGAGAAACTATAAACATCAAGCTTTAAAAAAGAACATTCATGAAAAGAAATCCCTACTTGGTGTGATGATCTTGAAGATGGAAGAAGAAGATGAAGAAGATGAAGAACTTGAAGAACTTTGAAGAGCTTGAAGAACACTAGAACTTTGAGAGAAAAAGAAAAGCTTTGGAGAGAACTAAACTTTGCAAATGATCTAAAAGTGGTGCAAGCTCCTCAAGGCATTCTATTTATAGAGAAATGAAGCAAATGGAAGGTGCAAATGAAGTAGGAAATTTCGGCCATCAGCCTCATGGGCAGCCCATGAGTTCTATGAGGTGAGATAATGTGGTCTTGAGGCATGGTGAGGTATGGTTCAAAGTATGGTGAGGTATGGTTCAAGGTATGGCTTCAAGCATGGTTCTTTGAGTGAGAAACAATTCAACATGTGTTGTAAATGAGAGAGAGATGGCTGAAATTGCATCAGCCATGGGGAGGGTTTTCTTGCATTTTAATTGTAGTTTAGAGTTGTGTTTAGGTGTATCTTTGATTAGGATTAAGATTAGGAATTTGTAAGAAATTGTTTAGGTGAGAAAATGGGTAATCAAGGTTGTCAAGACATAATTAAGGAATGTTCTTGCATCATTTAGTGAGTTATAAACTCATTTTAGTGTATAAACAATTCTAGACACAATTCCTTGATTTAAGGAATTGGAGAGAGAAAACACTATTCAAGATTCCAAGAGTGAAATCTTGAGTTTTAGAAAAGGGATTTAAATCTAATCTAAACAATCTTAGGTTCTAATTAATTTTAATAATTTATTTTGACTCTAGATTAATTAGGAAAATTAATTAATCTTCGTTTAGAGCCTAATATTGCTTAGGTTTCCTTAATTACGTCATTAAGCTCAAAAACACTATTCTAGGGGCAAAATCGTAATTTTGTACTAAAACTGCCCGGAACCACCAGGACTCAAACAGATGTTTTGAAACATGTAAAAACATGGTTTTAAACCTCTGGGGAAAGTTTTGGGCTCAAACGGCACCTTTACCCGCGTAAAATGCTATAGGGGTATTTTGGTCATTTTGACCCGAAACTGCGGAAAATGAGACTTTCGCCTTCGGAACCACTCAAGGGTCATTCAATCCCCTTCAAACATTGAGTTGGCCCTTCGAGGATTGCCGGTCGACCATCCTCGAATTCCAGGCCGAAAATGACCTCAGGGGCATTTTGGTCATTTTCCACTCAGACAGAAAATCGGGGCGTTACAACCACCACCCACAATATCGTTGGTACTCCCTGTTGGAGAAGGCTATTGTTCCTTGGAAAATATGTATACTAATGAGCATAGGCATATTACCCTTGTCTGGGAGCAACCTCATGTGGTCGTCCAGAAGCAGCCGTTCTCCTCAGGGAATAGTCATGCAGAGGCAGAAAAAGGAAAGTTCAAAGAAGAGTGGATGGAGAAGATTCAAGAGTATATTAGGGCTATTTAGGGACCTAGTCCCTATGGTTATGTGGAAGTTGAATAGCTCTGCCCTTCTACTGACGTAGTAATCCCTAAGTACTTTAAGGTTCCTGAATTCTCAAAGTATAATGGGACAGGTAACCTCTTTTTCACTTGAAAAGTTATTGCACCAAAATGGTGATATGGTCAAAGGACGAAAAATTTCTCATCATCTTCTTCCATGAAAGCCTGACTGGACCTGCTTTGAAATGGTACATTCAATTAGACCATTTAAAGATTTCTAGCTGGAGAGAATTGGCTGATCTGTTCATGAGCCAATACAAGTTCAATCTTGATATGGCACCTACCCGGGAGCAATTAAGCTCCATGCAGAAGGAGGAGGATGAATCATTCAAGCAATATGCTCAAAGACGGAGAGTCTTGGCTGCCCAAGTTCAACCACCACTTATCCTAACTGAAATATGCTCCTACCTCTTGGAAACCTTGGGATCCCCTTACATCGGGGCAATGGCAGGAGCAGCATACAAGGATTTCTCTGAATTAATAACTGCTGGAGAAAGGATAGAGAGCTTAGCAAAGGCTGGCAAACTTCCCATGAGCAGTAAAGATATAAGAAAAAGCTTCCCGCCCTGGAAGAAGGAAACAGATGCAAATTATGTGCAAGGTCAATAATCCTTCGTCCCAAGGTATGCACCAACATGTCCACGACCCCAACTGTCATCATACCACACACCTATTACTCCTTACCTATTTTACCAAACCACACCAACCACAAACATTGTCTCAAAACCCTAGCCACAAGTTAACAATATCTACATAAGGCCATATCAATCAACTCGCCCAACATATACCTTAGCACCTCGACCAAATTTCCAAAACCAGAACCGTAATCAATTTCCTAACTTTCCACCTTTTCCAAAGCTATCCATTTTGAATGCCGACCTTTTTCAAAAAGTAGTTGATGCTCACCTAATCTCTGCATATCCAGTGCACCAATTAGAACCACCTTTTTAACATGGTACAACCCAAATCTTGCTTGCAAATATCACATGGATATTGCGGGACGTTTCATAGAGGATTATGAAGGATTCAAAATGGCAGTAAGAAGATTAATTGCTTATGGGAGGCTAGACATTCAAGAAGATTTGAAGCCAGAAATTGTTAATAACCCAATCCCAAAACACGAAGGAGGAAGTCAGGTGAATGCCTTGGAGGTAGAAGAACCTTTGATTAAGAAAGTTTTGAATCTTCGAACACCGATGGAAGAAGTGTTCAATGGCTTGAAGGAGGCTAGGTACAACATCACAGCATCTGTATCCATGATGGAAGAAGATGAGAAATATGACATGGAATCAAGCTGTCTATATCATTGTGGAGGTCTTGGCCATGACATAGAAAATTGTTGGGATTTTAAAGCTCGTGTACAGGGATTGCTCAATTTGGGGGTGATTCAAGCAAAAAAGAGGTTAAGTTTCCAAGAAGAAGTGAATGTGATTGATCACTTTATGCTTCGGGTACCACCACTTAATCCAACTCCAAAACCGGAAAAAGTGGTGATCATTGTGAAAAAATTGATACCTTTTGGTTATTAGGATACACATGTTTTACCTTGGAACTACAAAACCAATGTGGAGACAAATGGAGATATAAGGGAAACCTTGAAATCCCAAACAAGTGAAGTGGTAGCAGAGGTAAAAGGAATAACAAGAAGCGGAAGGGTTTATAGAGCCGGAGAGCTAGAAAAAGGAAAGCTTATTGAGGAAGAGAATGTTAGAAAAGGTTTTGGTGTGGAAAGAAAAGGAAAAGAAGAATATGAAGAAGAGGAGTTCCTGAAGATCATAAAGCAAAGTAAGTATGACATACTGGAGCAATTGAAGACTCCTGCCAGAATCTCCTTCTTGTCACTAATCTTGTTATCTGAATCTCACCAAAAAGCAGTGCTAAAGGTCTTGAAAGATGCTTATGTGAAACCGGATGTCTCATTGGAGAGTATGGTGAATATGGTGGATCCGGTAAAACGTATCAATATAATCACTTTCTCAGATGAAGAAATTGTATCACAGGCTAACCTACGAGCACTGTATATAACTCTCAAATACAAAGGGTATATAGTGCCTAAAGTTCTCATTGACAGAGGATCGGGACTAAACATCTTGCCAGTGTCAACCTTGAGCTACTTGTCAATAAGCAAGGATGATATTTCACCACAAGTGATGATTGTGAAAGCTTTTGATGAAGCAAAGAAAAGCATCCTTGGGGAAATGGTGCTGCCATTGGAAATCGGCCTAAGTCGATTTGAGGTTTTATTCGAAGTAATAGAGATTGAGTCTGATTACAATATGCTATTGGGAAGACCATGGATTAGGAATGTTGGTGTTGTTCCTTCAACCTAAGGTTAAATATATTAAGAATGGCTCAGTCATTACCATCCATAGAGAGAAGGAGATCATAGTATCCAAACCAGTTACACTTCCATATGTTGAAAATGTGGAGTTAGTGGAAAACAGTGTATGGCACAGTCTAGAGGTTGTAGGGCTGAAACAAGAACAGAATGAGTTCCTAAGGCAAGAAGTCAATCAGGTAGTGGCTCATATCATGACCAAAAATGGTTATCTGCACAGCAAAGGGCTAAGATCACGGTTGCAGGGTATCAAAATGCCTCTGCATATCTCAGAGAAGTGAAACCGATTCGGTTTAGGATATGAGGCATCATTGGAGAATCAGATCAAGACCATGACTCTTGAGCAAAAGAAATCAAAAGAGAAAATAGAGCAGATCCGTCATCTGAAAGAGACATTTCTTCACCCGGCTAAAGTGATTATGGCTGAAGAAGGTTGTGTCTCCAGCTATTTTCCCACCATCAACACATTGGATGTTGAGAAGCCTGAAGAATACAACAATGCTTATGCTGCCAACCACGATGAGATGCTAATGAATTGGACAGCTGAATCAATAATTGATGTTATTACTTCAAAGTAATCATTTGGGATTGTATTAATTGCCTTTGCTTTCTTGTATGCTATTTTGAGACATCATTTGAATGAACTTGCATGTTTATCCAGTAATTTTTCTTTATTATTACGCCTTGTACTTCTTTATCTCTTCCATTCTTTTTATTTCCATTCGCTATTCTTTTTACTTTCTTTTTTGTCTTTAGCATTATTTCCTCAGCCCCATTAATTTGTGCCTTTTCTGTATTATTTGTGTTTTACCCATTATGTGTCTTGGCATTCCAACCCATCGCAATTACTTACCAGGGATTTAAATATAGAAATTTTGCCACATGAAAGGGATTTTGAAGGCCAATCAATTGATTCTCTTACTGCACTTGATTGTGATAGTTATGAATCTAAAGAAGATGAAGAAACTATTGAGGAATTTTCAGGATTACTGGAATACATGGAAAAAAGATTTGACTTAGACAATGAGGTGATCAAGGTAATTAACATGGGCACCGAGGAAGAGAGGAAAGAGCTGAAAATAGTAAAGAATCCTGAACGAACAGAAATGATTGCTTTGTTCGAAGAATACCTGGATGTCTTCGCATGGTCTTATCATGATATGCTAGGATTGGATCTAGAGATTGCTTCACACAAGATCCCTTTGTATCTAGAAGCTGAGCCAAAGAAGCAAAAGTTGAGAAGAATGCAGCTTGAAATGTCATTAAAAATAAAAGAAGAAGTGACTAAACAGCTAGAGGCTGGATTTTTAGAGGTATCAAGACACACTAATTGGGTGGCCAACATTGTGTCTGTGCCTAAAAAGGATGGGAAGGTTAGGATATGTGTAGACTATCGGGATCTAAATAAAGCTAGCCCAAAGGATGATTTTTCACTCCCTCATATTGATGTTCTTGTCAATAATACAGCCAGAAATCACCAATTTTCATTTATGGATGGATATTCCGGGTATAATCAGATTCTCATGGATATTCATGACCAAAAAAAAACTACGTTGAACATTTTGCTACACAGTTATGCCATTTGGGTTGAAGAATGCCGGTGCCACTTACCAATGTGCTATGGTTGCACTGTTCCATGACATGATGCACAAGAAAATTGAAGTGTATGTAGATGACATGGTCGCTAAGTTCAAAGAAGGAGAAAGCCATGTAGCAGTCTTGCAAAAGCTGTTTGAAAGGCTCAGAAAATACAAGTTGTGGCTGAACCCAAATAAATGTGTCTTTGGAGCTTCCACAGGGAAATTACTTAGGTTCATTGTCAACAGAGAAGGGATAAAGGTGATCTAGATAAGGTGAAGGTAATACAAGAAATGCCAATGCCCCGAACTGAAAAGGAAGTGAGAAGTTTTCTTGGAAGTCTCAACTACATTGCTAGATTCATTGCCAATTTGACTAGTACTTGTGAGCCTATATTCAAGTTACTGTGAAAGCATCAACCTGGGGAATGGAATGAAGAATGCCAAGAAGCCTTTGACAAAATAAAGACTTATCTAATGAAACCTCTAGTTTTGATTCCTCCTATACCACGCCGTCCTTTGATACTGTGTCTTACAGTATTACCCACTTCACTTGGGGCAATGTTGGGGCAATATAATGAATCTGGAAAGAAAGGACATGCCATTTATTATTTGAGCAAGAAGTTTAACGAATGTGAATCCCATTATCTGGCAATTGAAAAGACCTGTTGTACATTAGTATGGGCTTCCAAGAGGTTGAGGCAGTATGTGTTATACTACACCACTTGGCTAATTTCTCGAATGCATTCATTAAAATACATATTTGATAGTCCTCATGTGTCATTGAGAATTTCAAAGTGGCAAGTGATGCTCTCTGAATTTGATATCAAATATGTTACTCAAAAATCCATCAAGGAAAGTGCAATTGCTGATCATCTAGCTGAAAACCCTATGAAAGGTGTACAACCCATTATGCCTGAATTCGCTGATGACGAGGTGTTTGCACTAGAAAGAGAAGATAAGGAAGAGGAGAATGTGTGGAAGATGTACTTTGATGGAGCTGGCAATATGAATGGATGTGGAATAGGAGTTGTAGTAGTTTCACCAGCTGGGAAGCAATACCCAGTTTCTATCAAACTAGACTTTGAATGTACCAACAACATGACAGAATATGAAACATGTGCAAATGGTTTGCAAGTTGCAATTGACTTGGGAATCAAAGAACTAAAGGTCTTTGGAGACTCTGCACTCATAATCTATCAAGTTAATAGAGAATGGCGCATAAAAGATACAAAATTGGCACCTTATCAGAAGTATTTGTCTTAATTAATTGAGTACTATGTTGATATATCGTTCTCCCACTTAACTCGAGATAAGAACCAGTTTGCGGATGCTTTGGTGACTTTGGCCGTGATGAGTAATTTGGAAATCCATGCTAATGTCCAACCCATCCATGTAGAAGTGCAAGGTGAACCAGTATATTGTGACAATGTGGAGACTGAACTAGACGGACAACCATAGTATCATGATCTCAAGCAGTATATTCAAAAAGGAGAATATCCAGTAGGTGCAAATGAGATGGATAAAAAGACAATTCGAAGACTGGCCATGGCCTTCTTCCTGAATGGTGAAGTCCTTTACAAGAGGAATTATGACACCACTGTTCTTAGATGTGTAGATGCTCACGAAGCTCGAATAATCATGACCGAAGTCCATGAAAGGATTTGTGGAACTCATACCAATGGGCATATGATGGCACACAAGATCCTAAGGAGTGGTTATTACTAGTCCACCATGGAGGATGATTGTATCAATTATGTTCAAAAATGCCACAAATGCCAAATATATGCAGACCGAATCAATGCTCCTCCATTTCCATTACATAATATGGTATCTCCCTGGCCTTTCTCGATATGGGGTATGGATGTCGTTGGTTCAATTAATCCCAAAGCATCCAATGGTCATCGTTTCATCTTGGTGGCAATAGACTATTTCACTAAATAGGTGGAAGTTGCTTCCTACGCTAACATCACATAGAAGGTTTTTCTCAAATTCATCAAAAGAGATATCATCTGCAGATATGGAATTCCAAAGAGGATTATCACAGATAATGCTCCTAATCTCAATGGTGCCGTGGTCCAAAAATTCTTTGAGACATTCAAAATCAAACATCACAATTCGGCTCCTTATAGACCACAAATGAATGGTGCAGTGGAAGCTGCAAATAAGAATATCAAGAAAATCATCACTAAAATGGTGGTGAATTATAAAGACTGGCATGAGATGTTGCCATATGCATTACATGCATATCGTATCAACATACGATCAAGCACAGGGGCAACTCCTTTCTCATTGGTGTATGGAATGGAAGCCGTATCTCCCATATAAGTGGAAATCCCATCACTCAGAGTTTTAATGGAGGCTGAGTTGGAAGAATCTGAATGGGTAAGAGCTCGATATGAGCAAATGAACATGATTGAAGAAAAGAGGCTTGCAGCTATTTTCCATGGCCAGTTGTACCAAAGCAGAATGGCTAGGGCTTTTAACAAAAAAGTCTGCCCTAAAGATTTTCATCCAGGGGATTTGGTTCTGAAGAAAATTCTCCTTAATCAAGAGGATGCATGGGTAAGTAGGCTCCGAATTATGAAGAGTCTTACATTGTCAAGCAAGCATTCTCAGGTGGGGCATTGATTTTGCAAAAAATGGATGGTCAGGAATTGCCTAAAACTATCAACAGTGATGTAGTAAAAAGATTTTATGCATGAAAAGATGCTGAAAAAGTCGGTTAGGTCAAAAACTCGAAAGAGCAGCCTAAGCAAAAATTAGGGCGAAATAAAACAAAATGAAAAAAAAAGCCCGTTAGGTCAAAAACTTGAAAAAGCAGCCTAAGCAAAAATTAGGGTAAAACAAAACAAAAATAAAGAAAGAACTCGCTAAGTTGAAAACTCGAAAGAATGGCCTAGACAAAAGTTAGAGAAGAAAAAGATATGCATCATCTCCAGTAGCTACACTGGGGCAATTTTCGGTGTTGAATTTGTCTAGTAAACCAAGCAGATCAAAGACTGAAACTGGGGCAAATTTTTGGAAAGAAAAAGGTTCGACGTCATATCATTAGAGATCATGGCTAGGGTTTTCAACTTGCGGCAAGAAGTTGATTGATTGAGCACAAAGGACCTAAATTGGGGCAAAATTTCATGTCTTTCACAATTTTTGTATTTCATTCTTATGTTGTTGCTTTTTTCCAAACATTTGGTCATCCAATATACCAAGCAATAAAGATGTTCATTCAGTTGATCCTTTCACCTTCTCTTTGAATGCATATTCATTTATGATGTCTCAAGTAGGATAAATTTAAGCTTCAATTATATGATCTAACAATGTTTACAGCAATACATCAATGACTAGTATCATGATCCAGAAACTACAATTAAGCTTGGCAGAAGAGTATCCATCATTCTGAAAAAGGAAAAAGGCAAAAGAAGAAGAAAAGAAGTGAACAAGTTTTAGTTGTGCTAGAAAGTCCAATGCAAGAATTATGAGTTTGATTGGTTAAATTTTCCCTCAAGGATGGCTTAATTGGGTTGCGATTAGTTTTTCAAGAATGTGCCTGAATCGGCCTCCTTGCCAATTTACATTTCTAGTCGGTATCCTTGCCGATTTACTTTTCAATTTACTTTTCAGTCGGTATCTTTGCCGGTTTAATTTTCAGTCGGTATCCTTGCCGGTTTAATTTTCAGTCGGTATCCTTGCCGATTTACTTTTCCAGTCGGTATCCTTGCCGATTTACTTTTCAGTCAGTATCCTTGCCGATTTAAGTTTCAGTCCGTATCCTTGCCAGTTTAATTTTCAGTCGGTATCCTTGCCGGTTTAATTTTTAGTCGGCCTCCTTGCCAGTTTACATTTCTAGTCAGTATTCTTGCCGATTTACTTTTCAATTTACTTTTCAGTCGGTATCCTTGCCGGTTTAAATTTCAGTCAGTATCCTTGCCAGTTTAATTTTCAATCAGTATCCTTGCTGGTTTAATTTTCTGTCGGCCTCCTTGCCAGTTTATATTTCCAGTCGGTATCCTTGCCGATTTAATTTTTAGTCAGCCTCAGTTGCCAATTTACATTTCAGTCGGCCTCCTTGCTAATTTAATTTTACAACCAACCACAGATTGCCATTTTACATTTCCAGTTGATCTCAAATTACCAGTCAGTCCCTTGTCGGCTATTAAATTTCGATCAGCACCGGCCACATTTGATTTTTGTCAGTTTGTGCATTTGCATTTGACTTTCTTATATGTGCATATTCTTTTGCTGTTTAGATCTAGATTATTTACATTTCATGCATTTGTTGAACAAAATCAATGTTCATGTCTTTACTCATTCTTTAAGAAGAAAATATGCAAAATTTATTTTTTTCATATTTTTTCATAAGAAATGAATAAAGAGGGGCAATTGTGAACACCCGATTTTGTCCGGTCTTTTAACAAGGAAATCCAAAAATTGGCATGTTTCATTATAGTTTCATTAAGTTTTTCTTTTGACAAAATAAAAAAAGAGTTTACTATTTTTTATCATTTATTTTAAGATAAAATAAAAAGGGTCTAATTTATTCATTTCAGCCCAGTCCATTTGTGTTATTTTCAGCCCATTCCTTTGTTTTGGATTTGTTGGTTAGCCTTTGCGGGAAAAAAAAAGAGGAGCCCAATCAGTAGTAACCCATTTCACTTAAAATATAAAAATAATAAAACAAAACCGAGGAGTCACGGACTCCTCTCGAGTTCCTCTCTCCTTTTTTTTCCTCAAGGCAGACTCATGAAGCATGGGGATGTGAGAATTTTTGTTTTTAAATAAAAATAGTGGAGAAGATCATGATGATGTTTCTCTCCACTACGTGCAAAATGCCGAAGCTCCTTTCGGTGATGAATTGGAGCAACCTGCAATGGTCAACAAAGAGCTGAAAATATAAATTCATCATCATCACAATTGAGAAGGGGATGGGCAGAGATTTTCAAAGAACTGAAAACCATCATCAGCCGTGTTCATCACTATTTTCAATTAACAAAAATTCAAACACCAAAAAATATATATATACACATTCAGATACATCAATTTGCCAGAAAACATAGGTGAAATTCAAGGGGAATCAACAATAAATTCCAACAAGGCAATCCAGTAACAAGGTAAATCTGACAGTATCAACAAGATCATCATCATTAAAATTTAACAAAGACAAAAATAGAAAAAGGAAAAAGGAGGCCACGGCGGTTCTCCACCCCAGCCGCGGCCTCACATCATCATATTCAGGCCTTCCCCATGAACTTTCCTCCCCTTCCTCCTCTTCTAGCCACTCAACACCATTATCATCCTTCCTTACCCCCAAACCACCATAGCCAAGCCAAGCTCCACCACCCCTCTCCACTACCCCTTTCCACCACTTCTTCCCCTCTAACCATCACACTAACAATTTAGCCCCCCTCTCCTCAAGGCTTCCTTTTTCCTCTTAGCACCATCATCATCATCCTTCCATCGGTTGAGATCTCCTCTCTCTACCATGAGATGCCAGCAGTTGCCACCATCATTTTAGCTCAACCACCTGAAATTTACATCCAAATCATAAATAAACTAAACACCAAAAAAAAAGGGAAGCAAAGACTAAAAGAAACTGAAAAGAGGGAAGAGGCCACTGGTTTCCTCTCCGCCACTGCTCCCCTGCAGAGCCGTCTACCGCCGTGAACCATGTTCCTCAGCGATGACCTTTCCTTCTTCCCTTTGCTGGCCACCTTCCAGATCTCACCCCATAGTCATCAAAAGCCGATCCACCACCATTGCACCCTTCACTGCCATTAAATCTCAACGTCCTTCACTCCAGCCCTCACCTCTAACCCCTTCACCACCGAACCCAGTCGCACATTCCCCTTTCTCCAAGATCACCACTGCCGGCCTAACCAGCAACCTGCACTCGCAACCTCCGCCGTGTGCCATTGTCTTCCTCGCGCGACCCTTCCCTCTCGGCCAACCTTTATGGCCTTCCCCCTCTCCACCAGCACGACTACTCCTTTTCCCTTTTCCCTTGCTCTGCCTCTCAATCTTTCGTCCTCTTGGTCGCTCCCTCTCTTAGTTCCCTCTCTCTCTTTTCGCTTCTCTTCCCCTCTCTGTGCTTCTCAGACCTTTTTACCCTTCGTTTTTTCTTTTTTAGTGTGTGTGAGGGGGGTGAATTTGTGATAGTGTGCGTATGTGAGATTGTCGGTGAGAGGAGCGTGCGTGTGTGTGTGTGTGAGGGTGCCGTGTGATTGGGGGAGGTCAGTGGTACGTGTGTGGGTTTTGTTTGGTTTTGTGTGTGTGAAGGTGAGTATGTGTATGGAGATAAGTTAGGAAAAGTAGTTTTTATTTATTTTTTTATTTTTTTATTATTTATATTTTGGTTAAGTTTTTATTGGATTTTATTTTGGTTTTGTTCATTTGAATTTATATTTTTGAATTTGGATTAGATTATTTAACCAGTATTTGTTTTATTTCTCTATTTGGCCTCTTAGCTTTCCTTGTTGAGTTTGGATTTGTTTTGGTGAAATAAATAAAAAGTTTTTTATTTAATTTGATTCAAAAACATTTAATTTACTGAGAAAAAATTCTTGATTTTGTTTTAGTATTATCATTTGAATGAAAATTGAACAAATTAGTTTCAAAAGTAATTTAATTATAAAAAGATAAAAAAAAGTTTTTTTTTGAATTAATGTAGTGTTAGTTTAGGTTTAATAAAAAGGAAAAGGTTAAGTAAATTAATTTATCAAAATTAGGAATAAGGTAATTAAAAAAATTTTGTTTCATTTCCTTTTGATTTTAAAGTTATTGTTATTGTTATTTTTGTTAGAATAAACTTTTGAAGTTAGTGCTCGGATTTGAATTTACTTGTTTGGCTAAGTATTTATTTCCTTGTTTAGTTTTTAGGATGGTTTGCATAGTTTAGGTTTGGCTTATGTCTAAACAAAAGGAGGACTTTTATCCATTTTGGATTTGAAATAAATACTTGAGTATTTTATTCTATTAAAATTTATATAGTTAATTAATTGATGAATTGTATCGTAAAAAAAAAGAGGGTTAATTGAGCAGAGACGGCTTGTTAATCACATGTTATAGAATATTTTAGCTGTGACAACTTGATATTGAAAATCTCCTTTCAAAAATAAAGTTAATTTAATCGTAACGGTTTGTTAACTTTATATTTCAGAATATATTTAGCTGCGACAGCTTAATATTCTAAAACTCCTTTTCATAATAAGATTAAACAATACACCAATATTTTTGACAGAACTACGTGACTTTGAGTTCTCTATTACACCAGGGGATACGTAGGAGCAGGTGATTTTGATCCTTGTCAAGTCAAAATTAACCTTTCATAATTCTTTTTATTTGTAAATATTTTTTTCTAATATATTTTCTTTTTATTTATTTTTCTCTACTTGTAATTTTTTTAATGAAAATTTTGTATTTTGTTTTATTTATAATTTTTTTGAAATATTTTATTTAATTTTTCATTTTTCATTTATTTGGGAGTATTCCATTTTGAATGAAGATATTAATTTAGCCAGGATGACTTGTTAATTCGATATTTCAGAACACCTGAGTTATGACAACTTGGTGTTCTCATTTCCTTTTTTATAATAAAATAAAAATAAATATTTTTAAAAGGGTTATTATTTAATTTGCATAGTTAATTAAAGGTACCGTCTAAGGACGGCTGTATGAGGGGTGTGTAGGATTAAATTTCTACTATACATAACCGACTTCCAAACTCAAAATTGGTTTCAAAGACCATTTTTCAAAATAAATGGATTTTCAATGTTTTTCCTAATTTAAATAAACCTGGTGGCAACTCCATAATTTTCAAAATGGAAATTCTTTTTTTCGCCATCCCATCATGATCTCGGTTGCGACACACAATGACCTCATATTGGTAGAAACTAATAATACTTAAGAGAGTAGAACAAAATGCTCATAAGACACACTTGACCACACCATACATTATATTTATTAATTGAATATAAATAGGTGAAATAATGACTGGGTATTATGTGTCTATCAAATAATTAGGATCTATATTGATATCTAAAATCTATAATTTATAATATATAATACATAACAAAATATTGTCTCATAGAATGTCTGTCTTTCTAATTTGATTGCATTGAAAATATACTTTTTATTATTATTAACCAAAGAAATATATTTTATAGTCGATCTAAATAAAGAAATTATTATCATGACAATTAAATAAAAAGATAATATATTATATTATACAATATATATATATATATATTCCTATAATTATGATTATTAAAAAATCATATATGAGTCATAATTGGAATTATCTTTTTAAAAAAAATATCTTTTTCACGATAATAGTTGCAAAATATCCTTTTTGTTATAAAATATCATTTATTCAATTAGGATTATTAAAAAATATAATATATAAAATTATTATTACTATTTATGCTACTACTACTATATCATATCATATTATATTACACCTATAATCTATAATATCTATATATATTTCTATCTATATCCCTATAATTAGATTATTAAAAAATATTAATTGATTTCTTTTTTCAAAAAAAATCTTCTTCACGTTAAAATTTACAACATATCTTTTTTTTATAAAATATATCATTTGTTCAATTAGGATTATTAAAAAGATATCATTATGAGTCATGCAATTATTTTTTAACAAAATCCTTTTCATAATAACAATCAATTGTGCAATCATCCTATTAGATAGCAATATCTTATCATACTTTGATATATATTATAATTTATAATCTATAATTATAACAATCATATAATAATAATAATATAATTTGCATATAATATATAATATTGTGATATTCTTCAATTGATATATATTGTTATATAAATGAATGTCTGGCTCCAAAATCTATAATCTATCTATAATACTAATATTTCAGAATCATTTGAGGGAAAGTTTTACACGTGTCGCAATGAGAATGTTTTAGAGCCCACATCTTTTAAGAAGTTATTCATTAAGTTTTTTGAAAAAAATAAAACCACAATTATTAAATATTGTTAGCATATCATTGATAATCATACATATTTAATAATAGGATTACATTACATTAATTAAATATCTTTAATTATTGTGATGTCGAAATTATGAATTATATTGATAAATTAATTTTACAATTTTAGTATTAATTTCACATCTAAAATTTTTATATTTGATGCAGGTGGTGATTTTCTTTTGAATACTATTATATTAAATTTATGAAATTAAGTATATAAATTATAAGAAAGATGCAAAATATATGCGCTAGGTTATATCATTTATCTTTTTTATTAGCAATAAGATTATGATGAATTTAATTATTTAAAGGCAGAATATTTTTTTGTGTCATTAGTGATGACATTATTTGATTATATATATAGACTAATTTAATGATTTGAAGGTCAAGAATATGTCAATTTAATAAAAAATTTATATATGTATGCAGGTAAAAATGAAAATCTTGGGATCACCTAGGATGGCTATATAATAATACCTTCAATAACCTCTAAGTTTTTGTAAATAATTTTGATAATTTTATATTTTAGAAGATCTGAATGAATTTTGAAAAAAAAATTAGTGTTGAAAAAAAATTAAAAAAATTGGAGAATATTTTTTAAAAAATAATATAGATTTATTAGAATCTTATTTATAATTAGAAGTTATTAATGATTAAGATTTCGTATAAAATTTATTGATTGTATAAATCTACTATACTAATATTTTAGACTCATTTTATGAAAACTATTACACATGGATAGTGATTTAGGCTTCACATGTTATTCATATAGTGATTTAGGCCCCACTTTTCTCAATTTTTATACCTAAAGATTTTTTTAAACTTAATTTATAATTTACTTATTAATTATTTTTCATATGAAATAAAATTAGATACTATAATCATTAAAGAATCAAATATTATAATCATTAAATATTATAATTTGCACTAAGAGAGAACCCATATTAATATAATTATGATCTATAATTAAATTAAGAACCATTAATAGCCTCACATTATGAAGGTAATATAAAAAATTATAAAGAAAATATTTTCAAAATAAATAAGCTTTAAAATCAATATATTTTTTTAAAGAAAATGGGTAGGTTAAATTTTTAACGAATTACTAATTGATTGATTTTGATATGAAAATAATTCAAAATTCAATTTATAGCAAATTTATTCTTAATCAAATATAATAATAATTGATATAATACTAATATTTAAGACTCATTACATAAAAAGTCTTCCATATGTTATTTATAGAAAAATTATACCTACCCTTTTTATAATCTTAACACTTAAAGTAAGTTTTTAATTTAATTTACCTTCTAATTATTAATTATTTTATTCCAATCATACCTTCATATCTCTCTATCATTAACAAAATCAATATAAAAAATAAAAAATAGCATAAACAAAATTATAATTCAATATATTATACCATAAAAATTTTATATATATAATTATAGTATTAATGATAACAAACCTATTATAATTGTGTTACATTAGTAGTATTTATTATTATAGATATTTATGTTTTGAAGTTCAAAGTATTTTTAAAATTTTTCATTTTTAATTTTTTTAATAAATTCATAAATATCAATAAAAATTCAAATCTCCGTGTGAAATGAAAAGTAAGGACCCATGGCCGGGATGCGCATGAAAATGGAGACAAAATTCTAAATGAATATAGGATTAGAGAAAATTTTCTAATTTCAAATGTAGAAATTTTAAAAATCATAATAAAAAAATTATCTATCTACATGTATTACTATATTCTATTTAATTTTTTTACAACTTAAATATTTCAGTTTATCAATTTCATAATTTTTTATGCTAATTTTTTTGAAAAAAATACCTTCAATTTTTTAACACTAAAATATTTAAAAAAATTAATTCTATAATTTACACTTCTTTGATAATGATATTAAATATTTATTAATTTTTAAAAATTAAATAATTATATTATTCTTTTATTGAAAAAAATTATAATTGATATACTAGTCTAATAATTGAGATTATATAAATTAGAATTAGAAATGATTTTTTACTAATTATTACACATTCAATATATGTTTTAAAATTGATATTTTAATTTATTAAAAGGATTTACAAGGAAATGATATGTAATTCAAATCATATAAATTAAATTTATGTATTATTTTTGGCAATCAGAAAATATATTTTTTATATTTTTAAATTAAATATTTTAATTTACTAAACAAATATAAATGGTTATGGATGATAAAAAAAATTGAAAATGGGTACACACAAGAATTACCCAATGGGAAAAGGAATTGACACATATTTCGTCTTCATAGGGATGATCTGTAACATCTCCTGCTGCTTTATGGATTGACGGCTATCCCCACAAACCAACACGGGTCTTTTTAGCGTACTTTGTCCTCACTCACAAGCTTCCTAGAAAAACTTCCCAAGAGGTCACCCATCCTAAAATTGCTCCAAGTCAAGCACGCTTAACTATAGAGTTCTTTAGTGATGGGCTACCAAAAAGAAGATGCATCTTGTTGGTATAGATAGTATAAATCAATTCATATAAGCCCTCCTTAACTGCATAGTCCCATACTTACACAGTCTCAGGATCCTTCTCATTCGGATGTGTAATCGATTCATTCATGTACCCCTCCGCTTAGAAGTCTGCCAGGTGCCGCTCCTTGTCGATGCCTTCTTGTACTAGCGATCACTCACCGACTTCATCCCCCGGGCGTTACATGATCTATGGGGGTTAAATCCCATTTGTTAAACGGGATAGGGATAGGAATAATAAATCTTTATTTTTTAATTATTTTTATTATATTTTCATTATGTATATATTTTTAATTTTAATTTGGATTATATTGTATTAATAGTATTTGTTATTATGAATATTTATGTTCCAAATTATAAAATATTTTTAAAGTTTTTCTCTTTTTGAAATTTATTAATAAACCATTGAATACCATAAGGATTCAAAATCCCCACTGAAAAAGGGAAATGAGGACCCATAAGGAGGATGGGGATGAGAAATAAAATTCTAAACGATGATGTGAGGCATGGACATGTCCCCTTTCTCTTGAATGCTCATTTGTCATACCTATAAATGACTCATAATATAGTAAAATTATTCATTTATTCTCTTTCTTTATTCAACAATTTTAACTTTCGAAATGTGTAAAATTTTCATAAAATAGGCTCTTTATTGTTAGTCATAGGTTATCTATCAAGATATTTTCAACCTTATAAATATGATATTCAATATAAGATATAAAATAAAATGATATATTTATATTTTGTCTATTTATTTAATTATTTAACTGTTAACTTACTTTCAAAATAAATTCATATACTCAATTTTCTATAAGATATATGTAAATAAATTATCATTTATTTTTAATAATAATCAATAAACTATTTTTTATTATCTCTCCATGCATCGCACAGGTCAAATAACTAGTAAATGAAAAAAAGTAAACTTCTTCTAGAGGAATTTGTAAGAGCTCAAAGTTTATGATCATCACATGATTAAGGCATTCCTTTTTTTTATTTTTTTCATATCACGTGATTTTTTGTTGTAATGGCCCCACTAATATTTTAATCACCCAAATATATTAATAGCTAATCTATTTTTCAATGATTCTTAATTCTATATTTTTTCATTCTTAATGATTCTTGATTTTAATCGTAAATCGTAATAATTTTAATGATTCTCAATCCTATGAATATATCTTAATTATTCTAATTTTATTGATTTATATAATCTTTAATGATTATAATATTTAATTTTATTAATAATTAATAATTCAATTGTAAATTAAGTTAAAAAATTTATAGACATAAATGTTGAGAAAAATGGGCCCTAAATTACTATATAAATGACACGTGTATCCTAAAACTCTGTATGAAAGACACTTGTATTAGTTTCCATGAAATGACTCTCAAATATTATAATAGTAGATTTCTATAATCAATAAAAATCTCAATGAAAAACATTTATATTTATTATAATTATTTATTAAAACTATAAATAATTTTCATTGGAATTTGTAATTTTTATTTTTACTAAAAAATTCTATTATTTAATTTTTTATTATTTTGTTTTTAAAATAAATATATTTAATTCCTGTCTCTTCATTAATAATTAAATCTAATTATTATTTCTCTTCACAAAACTCTATTTTATTATTCTTTTATTAAATTACATCATTGTAAACCGTTAGACTAAAACAAAGATAATGGTAAAAGATGAACAACATGTCCTCGTATTCTATTGACTTTTTTTTTTAATAATTAATAATGGGCTGTAAACTCACTTAGAAGAGAAAGAGCAATACAAGATATCTCAAAGATATAACAAAACGGTCAAAGTAACGTAAAAGGAGTTTAGAGAACATTCGAACATTTTGTAAACTTTTTAAATGTCAATTTACGTAGGAAATCAATCCAAATCCAAGTTTGTTTTTGAAATTAAACAAAATCTTTGACTTGGTGTCCCAGATTGATTGTTTCAACGTGCTTTTCTACGGTTCTTGATAGGCCCAAGTCCAAAAGCATTATTGTTATGGACTAGTGTCTAGATGGAGCCCAAAAGCTATGATAGGCCCAATAGCCAAGGCCCATCTTAACTGGGCTTCAGTTGTCAGGTCATCGGATTTAGGTATTGACCCAATTCGACCTCGTAGGACCTCATCATGTGGTGACGGTTACTCAAGAGTTTTGCTACACAATCCACTCCTCCGGCGACTAGGACAATGTGGGAGTAGGGCTATAAAGGGCACAATCAGCTTCCTAGCCATAGTAAGCACCCCAGGGTCTACCCATTCTCAGGTAAAGATGATAGGTTTATCTGTACCTGCAGATTTTATGTGGCCTTATAACAAATTGACAAGTAGAAGTGATAAAGGGGTTGATATGCTATGTTTAAAGTGACACACCTGAAACAATAAACAATGCTCGTCAAACCATAAAGCTAGCTGATGACATTGCAGTACAATCAGAACAGTTTCTTAATATATATATATATATATATATGGAATTGCTAACCTCCACATATTTACATGTAGGTTAGCAAATTACACATTTTATTTTGGATAAAATACTCAAGTCTCTTTATTTTGAACTAATTTTATGAAATGGGTAGTTTGGTAATTATATCTTACCCTAATTAATCGTTCAACTACTTTATTTATCACATTCTCTCTCTTCTCTCTTCACACTTATTGGACTATAGCGAAATTTTAAATACAATATTAATTATCACTAAAGAATTTTTTTTTTCAATTAATGAATTAACTTAAATTAAAATAAATAAAATAATATTTTACATTTAGCATATGATTTTTTTCAGCAATGATTATTGAATTTAAAAAAATCTTTTTCAATAAAAAAGGCCACAGTATATGTTAAAAAAAACTGCACTCTTGCACCAAAAATGTGTATATGTTTATTTTAATATTTTTTCTATTACCATTTTTAAATTTTTTTAAGACTAAAATCCCAAAATCGTCCCTTGGATTTATAGAGAAGGACAAACTAGTCATTCACATTTAGAAAAACCCATGAAGGTCCCTTACATTTCACGGAAGGAGACAGGTTAGTCACTCTGTCAACTTCCTGTTACACCTACTAACGGACCAGTGCACTGGCATGTTAGAAAGCGACGTAGTAACCCCCCTCTCCTCTATGCTACGTCATTTCCACCACTTTCTTCACCATCTCCACCAACAAATACGGATGTCACTGTATCAGCAATTCATCCCCTTAATGCTGTTCTGAACACCCTCATCATCATAGTGTGCCACATCTATGTGTCACCCTCTGAATCTTGTTTTATCATCAATAACTTGCACAAAAAGAGCCTGATTCTATACAATGCGGTCCTTAGCAGGTATGCTTGAAATGAGCTTTTCTGATAACAGGATGATGCATGGCTACTTCGAAAATGGGCTTCTTGATAGTTATGGTTTGCCTTAAGGGTCTCTTGAATGGTGAAGAAGATTTGGTATCTAATGTTGCTACAACGGTGATAATGATTCCTATGTCCTTGGGAATATTTGAAGTGAGAATGAGAACGATGCTTCATGGGTTGGCTTTGAAATGGGGACTTTACGGGGAACTGAAGATGAGTAGTGTTGAACCCAAGGTGGCAGTGTTAAATTTTTTGCTAACTTGTTTGGAAGGGATTTAGTTATGCTTAAAAGAAAGAGCTCCCATTGACAAATCGTGAACAAGAATTTTGGAGATGAAGGTGGAGTGGTTTTTCAAGGATGGGGGATCACATGTGTTTTCTAGTAGGGATTGTAATCTTAGCGGTCCAATTTTATTTAAAGGCTGATATTCTCCTTCTCATGGCATATGTGGTTCACGTTTCTGAAAACTGTTCTTGCAAATTTTTTGATTTTGTAGATCTAAATGCCACAAGAATTTCAAAATGAAGAGGAACCCTTAGAACGTAAAATGGCCCAAGGCATATAGGCAAGTGCATGGAAAGGATATGAGTAAATGAAACTTCATTCCCTTGCGTCTTATGTGTAGTTCACAGTCTAGGGTGAAGAAGATAGTGAAACTTCCTTCCTTTCCTTGCGTCCTGTTGGTGAAGATGGTGAAGAAGATGGTGGAAATCACATAGCATAGGGGAGAGAGGGGGTTAACCGTCCGTGTCACTTTCTAATGTGTCACATGTACTGGTCCTTTAGTGGGTGTAACGGGAAGTTGATGGAGGGACTAATCTGTCTTCTTCCATGAAATGTGAGGGATCTTCATGGGTTTTTCTAAATGTTAGGGACTAGCTTATCTCTCTCTATAAACTTGAGGGACAGTTTTGAGGTTTTAATTACTAAATAAATTAGTTGTACAGACAAGAGACACTGTAATGTACCTTAAAAACAAAAACATTTCTACTTAAATTCCCACTCAATCGGTTCAATTCGTGTAGATTTACATTCACTATATTTGTGGGTCCTGCGTGAAACAATCTCCTGTGACAGTGATAGGTGTAAAGGACAAAATAAGGAAACATATGTTATTTCAGCACAGAAACTCATTATCATTTTATACTACCTTCTTTCATATTAATTAGTTTCTGAGTAATTAAGATCAATGGATAGAGACTGTGAAAATAGACTATATCCATACAATAGTTATAAAATAGTATACATTTGACCATTATTTTTTATCTTCAACAACTATGACTTTTTTTGAGCAGTTAAACTAAACCTTTACAGTCTAGGTAGTTAGCCACTGTATACATTATATACCCAGTTTCCTTCAACTTCCAACGCAGTATCTTAAGGGTGGAATATCTACATTCTTAGGAAACGACATTGAAGAGTGCATTTTAGATGTAATCTTCTATTGTAATAAGAGGCCTGCTCAGTGTGCCTATGTTTGTGTTTGTGTATTTGTGTGTACTACAAAGACATGATTACTCATATAAGGCTAGGTGGACCATTGTGGTTTATAGTGACAGACCTTGTTTGCCGAAGTATACTGAATCTGCTTTTGCTTGAATGTCAGGTAACCAATGCACAAAGAACGTGTTGGTGGGCATCATATTCCAAACCAATATGTACCCAACAAAGATCAACACTGCGAACCACCATATCTCCATTTGAACATACTCCACTCCCATGGAAGCAGATCCATTACTCATGTTTGACTCCATCACTTTCCTCTTCTTCTCCCTTGAGGTACAAAGATTTCTCTTTATAGATACATTCCTCCAATGCTCATGCCTACATATAATTAATATAAACCAAAGGGGGATGGTGACTACTACTCTAAGTTATTGGTCAATGCATATCCTATAGTTTACACTTAACCATATTTCATAAATGTGACTAAATAAATTAAATGTGTTGGCAAACATCATCTCCTCCCTCCCTCCAACTACTAGAAAATATTGGGTAACTATGAAAGAATACTGTTCCCTAAAAATAAAACATTATAAAATAAATATTAAAGATAATTAAAATTTACAAATAAAAATAAAAATACGAATTCGAACAAAATGAATTCTTCAAAAAATATATTTTCCAAAAAAAGTACACAGTAAAAAGAGAAATATTTTATAAATTAAAAATTTAAATGATTTTAAAAAAAGGAAAAGAAAAAAAAGTCACGTTCAATACATACAATTTGGTGTAACCGAATCACATTAAAAAAAGAAAAAGAAAAAAGTTGTTTGAAAAAAATACTGTTCACTTCTTTAAAAAGATAAAAAATTGTAAAATGATAAACATTTTATAAGTTAAAAATTTAAATGATTTAAAAAAAAGGACAAAAAAGTCCTATGGTTCATTACATATAATTCGGACACACCAAAATTTTGGCAAAAAAAAAACTGTTCGCGTAACACAATTTGGACAAATCGAATGGGGTAAAAAGAGTAAAAAATGTAAAAAGCACTATTCAATAAAAAATAAAAATTGGATTCTTGAAAAATTAAAATATTAAATATTAAAAATAACTGCAGCTAAGGTATTGACCTTCGACTGCATATGAGAATCCCTCATAATCCAGGGGTAAGTCTTGCACACTTACTCCATTCTATAACTTTTCATCCACATTGAATTTAATTAATCCGACTGTTGATTTATGCTATATTATATTGAGGATCACACATATCAAATTTTAGAAAAATTGGATAACAATAGCCATATAATCTATTATTGGTATTTACTTCTATTTGTAAAAACATATTATCCGTAAAAAAAAAAAAAGAAACGATGAACTATCAAATCATTTTCAAATTATATGAAACTTTATATGTTTGATTTACTCAGTAGGAACTTTAAATTTAATGATTGGATTATTATAATTTTATGCCTAAAAAAAATTATTTGATAGAGTAAATAAATCAAGAATTACTTATAAAATAAAGGGATCTCCACTATATATATATATATATATATATATATATATATATATATATACTGAGTTCACACATGGGGACAGAGCTGGCAATTTCCCTTCCATTCCATCTCACCCAGCAGCTCAGTGCATTCACTACTTTCGATGTTGACATCTGAACCGTTGGATTCTAGAGAAAACAGGAAGCTACTGGGGGTTGAAAGTGAATAAAACTCTACTTTAAATTTGGTCATTACGAAATTATTTTATAAAATTTCAGTTTCAAAATTAATAAATTAGCCTAAATTATAAATTATAGATCTCCAAATATACGTTATGATAATTAAATTTATTTACAAGCATTAAATGACCTCAAACGTACAAATTACAAAAACGTAAAAATAGCCATAAAAAGAAATGCAATATAAAGAGGTTTTTTTAATAAAATATTTATAAATGAAATATGACATGGAACACTCCTTTTCGCTAGCGTATGTGTATTAATTGCAGAATGTAGTCTATAGGCACTAAATGACCTCCACAACCCTACAAAACATGAAACGAAATGGGCAAAGAAACATACAAATATTTGTAAAAAGAAATGCGATATAAAAAGGATTTTTATAAAATATTTATAAACGAAATATGAAATGTAATGTCTGGTGCAAATATTCACTTGCTAGCTTTTATATATATATATATATTAATCGGAGAAATAGTTTATTATGAGAATAAAACGAGTAAATTTAAATAGTTGTAGCCATATATATATAAATGGTCAAGATTTAAATTTATTAATAATAATTAATTATCATATAATTTTATATTTTAATTCTGATCATTCATAAAAGATTTAACAATCCAAAGTTGTTCCTTTCACTCTCTAAATTGCCATTCTCATCCCTGATATATTATTTGAGTGTCAACCAATTACCTTAAGAAAAAGAAAAAGGCACAATCAACCAATTAATAATATAAAGATATTGTGAATCCTAATTTTAAATTAATTTTGTGATGGTTATACTTCCCCACTTTGCACATACCTGATTTCGTCTTTTATAATTGTCCGAAGATCTCTCCGGCTGATACATCCCCAGTATTTTCTTTCCTTACATTTTTTGGTAATATTTTCTTTCCATATATACATTGATAGTCCTTTTTTCCGGTTACTTTGAACTTTTATCCATGATCTCATAATGGATACACATAACAATTTTTTATTAAAGATGGTAACACTAATTTTGCATGGTAATTATACTCTACTTTAGTATACCTCTTTATATATATGCCTATGTCTGTGTCTTTCCTGCAACAAACTAAAACCTCACATACATTGCCATGTCTGACACCATGAACCAGTCTAATTCCTACGTAATGCTCCTCATGTGCATTTAGTTTTTCTTATATACGAAGCACATATTTTCTTCTGATTCATTGTTAAGTATTGTTTTTCTGATGCAAGTGTACACTTCTTATTTTTTCCCCCACTCCCAGCCTTTTCATAACTTATGTTACCAAAAATATGGTTTGTTTTTTGTGCATAAACCTTATCTCTGCCATTGTCACATTCTTTTATGCGCTTAATTCGTGTCTATGACAACAACAACAACGTGCTTTGTGGACGTGGATAAATTAATTTTTGTGATGAACCATATATTTTTGTTATGTGATTAATTCTTTGTTTAGTTTTTCTTTTTTTTGTTTTCAGGTGATTGGCATGATCTCTGCAGTTCTGATATTGGGATCAGTAGGAGTGAGGGTAGCAGAATGCAGACTAGAGAACCTTGAATACTCTGCCATCAATTGCCGAAAGCACAGCGCAGTTTTGACAGATTTTGGTGGGGTTGGTGATGGCAATACCTCCAACACGAAGGCCTTTCAATCTGCAATAAGCAATCTCAGCCAATATGCATCTGATGGTGGTGCACAACTTGTTGTGCCACCTGGTAATTGGCTTACGGGAAGCTTCAATCTCACTAGCCATTTCACTCTTTTCCTCCATAATGCCGTCATTCTTGCATCGCCGGTATAACCTCTTTCTTTTCTCTCTTTTGCAGTCGAATTGTTAGAATATATCATAGCTCTCAAATTATAGCATTTGGACAATCATGGTTTATTCTAAGTTTTGATGTATTGGTAGAGTAAATTTATTTTGTATGATTATTCAATTAAATCTGTTTATGACCTTTTAAATAGTTGGGTGTAAAAGTCAATGATATTTGCTCATTTTATAGTAGATTTGATGATACTATAAAATTCATTTACATTGTTATCAAAATTTCACTCTTCATATGCAATAGGATTAATTATATAATCGTAAAATATGGCAGTCTTCATGTGCAATAAAATTACACTTCACTAGAAATATAGTTACCTAATCTCAAATTCTCGTCTCTAATTAATTTTCAACCTCATTATGATTTCTTAGCACTTTGATCACCAACAATTGATTTATTGATATATGTTATTTTATAAGATATTTTCTCTTATAATCCACTAAAGAGTCATTTAAATATTCACAATTGTTCTTGTCTGGCTAGAGTTAGAGAGAGCAGGGGAGCGTTTGATATTTGGGCTAAGATGAGCATTTTCCGTGCTATCATATTTATAGTGGGTATAAAATTTTCCTTATGTACTGAAGAGGGATAAGAAGGGATTGGTCTGTCTCTTCGTTGCTAACCATAGTATTATAACCAATGAGTTCTACACTAGTATCCACTGGCCCATTAGATCCACTCCATTACATAAAGAAAATCCTTTGTCCACTATAAATATGATAGCATGGGAAGGGATTAGGAAGACTCATATCAACCCAAATATCAAACCCTCCTATACTTTCTTTGCCTCAGACAATAACAACAATATTGACAGGATGAATCAGAATGGTCTCAACTTCTTATTCTACCATCCTATGGAAGAGGAATAGATGCTCCTGCTGGAAGGTTTAGCAGTCTCATTTTTGGAACTAACCTCACTGATGTTGTAATCACTGGTAATTATCTAGAACACTAAACAGACCATGATTAGATGTTTGTTTGGTTCATTTTGAATTGGCTGAATTATCCTCAATTTGACCTATTTGAATTTGATCACCAGGCCATAATGGGACAATTGATGGGCAAGGATCATATTGGTGGGACAAGTTGCATAAGGGCAAATTGAAACTCAGTAGGCCGTACATGATTGAGATCATGTTCTCTGATCAAATCCAGATTTCAAATATCACTTTGATCAACTCCCCATCGTGGTTTGTCCATCCAATTTACAGCAGGTTTGATAAGGCTTCTTTTACCAATTTTCTTAACCCTAGTACATTCGTGTATGTACGCATTGTTTTTATGCTAATCACTCTTTATATCTTCAGTAACATAATAATCCAAGGGCTTACCATTGTTGCACCATTTAACTCTCCCAACACAGATGGGATAGACCCAGGTAATGCTTTTATTCTTTTTGTGGAAAACAGAAGGGCACAAAACAAAAGGGAAAGTTTATTTTGAGATAAAGATAAATCATATATGCCCTGCTTGTTTGTAATAGTAAAATTGTTTGTTTTCTCCCCTGCTTATGTAGTTTTTCAACTAGATTCTATATTTGCAGCTTAAGTGCATTAATGCAAATAGTGGCATTCTTGTTATAAGGGCTAACCCACTAGTCTAACTATTCCCATTTTTCTTTCTTTCTTCACAGATTCATGTACAAATACTAGGATTGAAGACTGCTACATTGTCTCTGGTGCTGATTGTGTTGCAGTAAAAAGTGGCTGGGATGAGTATGGAATTGAATTTGGAATGCCAACCCAACACCTAATTATTAGGAGGCTTACTTGTGTATCCCCTGATAGTGCCATGCTTGCTTTAGGCAGTGAAATGTCTGGTGGAATCCAAGATGTTAGAGTTGAAGACGTCATAGCTATCAGTACTCAGTCAGCTGTGAGTATCAAGACAGCAGTTGGTAGAGGAGGATATGTGAAAGACATATTTGTTAAGGGAATGACCTTGCACACCATGAAATATGTGTTTTGGATGACAGGTGCCAATGGGTCACACCCTAACCCGAGATTTGATCCCAAAGCACTTCCTCAGATCACTGGGATAAATTATAGAGATATCACTGCGGATAATGTCATGTATTCAGCAAGGCTTGGTGGAATTTCTAATGATTCTTTTACAGGAATTTGCATCTCTAATGTGACTATTCAAGTGAATGAAGAGAAGAATAAACTTCAGTGGGATTGCACTGATGTGTCTGGAGTTACGAGCAATGTCACTCCTCAGCCTTGTGATTTGCTGCCTGAGAAGGGAGATAAATTTGACTGTCCTTTCCCAAACGACAAACTGCCCATTGAAAGCGTTCAGTTGAAGACTTGTTCCTTTTAAACTGTCATCTTTCAGTAATATTGATTCATGTGTTTGAAACCAAATTGTAGTAATTGATTGTTGAGCGAAGGAAACAAAAAAAAAGAAAAAGAAAAAGAAAATAATAACTGATTGTATTGTCTCCTTTCCTTATTGCCGAAATGGAGAAAGTGAACAACTCTGTTTGGAACACTTGACCCGCTACTCGTCGACCAAATTAGGAATCTGGAACTAAACCCATGCAGATCGTATAGATTATTTTAGCTCTCAATAATCTTTCAAATTTGGGCCTTAGCCTTTAGCTTATATTTCGTGGATCTCTTGGCCTTGGCACCAACTCTAACAACCACCTTGACCCAGATAAAAAAGAAACCTATAATAAGTAATAACTACCCATCGCGATTCATGCTTTGAAATCTTTTTGATTTTTGGTTTACGGTTAGTTCATAAAAAATTATGCTTCTACTTTTTTATGTACAATTCTTAATTAAACTTTCATAATTGAGTTCCTCAAATATTCCTTCTACTACTACTTGGGTTTTTTGGTACACTGTTTAGCTCAAATATGATTTTAATTTTGCGAAAATAATTTTATTTATACTATGCCAATTATTATTGAAATTTACATTATTTTGAAAGAATATACACATTTAAAAAGAATCGATTATTCTTACACAGCTGAATATTTATACTAATATATAAACGAGATTGTTCTCTTTTCTCACAGTTCGTTATTTCCTAAGTTCTCGTTATAATATGTAATTTGGGTTAGCAAGCAATCTAAGAGGACTCGTCCTATAAATTTATGTTCTCTTTTCTCGTTATAATATAAATTTATTTTTCAATTTTTTTTACATTAAAGGACATATAAATTTTCTGTGAAATTAGGTTGGAAAACTACTTTAGAGGACCGATGGCTCTATGAATTGATAAATTAGGCCTTAACACTACATTCAATTTGTCTTTCAAGACCAAAGTGAATTTGAAACTATTTCTGATTTATATTGGTAAGTGCTTTAGAAATGTTGGTGATTCTTTATAAATTTGTTGGTGATTCTTTATAAATGTTGGTATCTTATTAATTTTCAGTTTATACTAAAGGATATATGAATTTTATGAGAAATTAAGTTAGAGAATTAGTTCAGAAGACTTATGGGCTCTATAAATTGATAAATTGAGCCTTAATACCACATCTAATTTATACTAAAGTGATTTAAATTTTTTTAGGCAAGTTGGTAAGTGTTTCAGATATGTTGGTGATTTCTTATCAATTTTGTTGGTAATTTTTTGAAAATATTGGTATTTTATCAGATTTTTATTTATATTAGAGGCATGAATTTTAGATGAAATTGATTTAGAAAACTAGTTTAGAGGACTCATGGGCTCTATGAATTGATAAATTGAGCCTCAATACCCCATCCAATTTGTACTCCAAGATTAAAGTAATTTAAATTTTTTTTTTTAGATAAGTTGGTAAGTGTTTTATATATATTGGTGATTCCTTATCAATTTATTGGTGATCTTTTGAAAAAATTGATATCTTATCAAATTTTTATTTATATTGAAGAATGAATGAATTTAATAAAAAATTGAGTTAGAAAATTAGTTTAGAAGACTCATGAAACCTATGAATTGATAAATTGAGTTTCAATATGTACATCCAATTTGTACTCCAAAATTAAAATGATTTGAATTTTTTTTTTTAGGCAAATGCATAGATCCAAATTGAATTTGAGCAAATGTGGTATTGAGACTCAATTTATCAATTCATAGAGTCTATGAGTCCTCTAAATTAATTTTCTAACTCAATTTCTCATAAAATTCATGCATCCTTCAATATAAATAAAAATATGATAAGATACCAACATTTTCAAAAGATCACTAACAAATTGATAAGGAATTACTAACATATCTAAAACACTAACCAACTTACCTAAAAAAAATTCAAATCACTTTAATCTTGGAGTATAAATTGGATGTGGTATTGAGGCTTAATTTATCAACTTATAGAGCTCATGAGTCCTCTAAACTAGTTTTCTAACTCAATTTCACATAAAATTCATGCCCCCTTTAATATAAATAAAAATCTGATAAGATACTAATATTTTCAAAAAAATTACCAATAAATTGATAAGGAATCACTAATATATCTGAGACACTTACCAACTTGCCTATAAAAAAAATTCAAATCACTTTAATCTTTGAGTATAAATTGGATGTGGTATTAAAGCTCAATTTATCAATTTATAGAGCCCATGAGTCCGTTAAACTAATTCTCTAACTTAATTTCTCATAAAATTCATATATCCTTTAATATAAATTGAAAATTAATAAGATACCAACATTTTAAAAAAAATCACTAACAAGAATCACCAATATATTTAAAGCACCTGCCAATGTATGTGAGAAATAGTTTCGAATTCACTTTGGCCTTGAAAGACAAATTGGATATCGTGTTAAGGCCCAATTTATCAAGTCACAGAGTCATGAGTCCTCTAAAGTGGTTTTCTAACTCAATTTCACATAAAATTTATATGTCCTTTAATAAAAAAAAAACTGAAAAAAATATCAAAAGACAAATTGTGTCATTACCATTTAGCTAACATAAATTTATAAGATGAGTTCTCTTAGATTGGTTGCTAACCCAAATTCACAAGAGAATCCTAATATTTCGAATATTCAAGTCTTTGTCATTGTAGCATTGCTTGCATGATTCAATTAGAATCCTTTCATCAATTTATAGTACCAAGAAGTTTTCTTAACTTGTTCACTAACTCAAATTCACATAAGAATCCTAATATTTCAAAGATCAACAACATCTAAAATATCACCAACATTCTAAGTAAGTTACCAACATTTTGAACTATTACAACCAATACAATCAATAGTTTTTTTTTTCTTTTTACAATGTTGAAAATCATAAATATTACAGACCCAAACACTATCAAATATGAAAATCCAATGGTTTGAAGGACAAAAAACAAAAATCAATCAAACTATGCAAGAATCATCTTTAGAATAAAACAGAAACTATTACATGGACTTAACACAAAAGAAAATTAAATTCAAATATATCATTCATGGAATCATTAATCTTCATGTTTCTTCAACTCCATTGACGTACGAATCCGTCAAACTCAACTTGCCAACCCTCTAGATTGCCTACAAAATCATCACAGGAAAAATTAACATAAAAAGACAACAACAAAATTTACTCTATAAACTTGTAGAAAGCCAAAATCGCATGTAGAAACATTAACTTTCAGCGAAAGACTCTTCACATTTACTTTGAATATTTCCAAGACAAGAAAAAGTCCTTTTAGTTCTGTAACTAGATAAATTGAAAGTATAGCTTGAATAGTTTATCGTCTCTGTCAAAGCACCATTTGATTTGGATTTTGTCATAACGGGTAAAGGAAAAGATGAGCAACTTGCTTATTCTAAAATGCTAACTATATCTTAGTCAGTGCACATTCCTTTGTCAGCTTTTTTTTCCCACCATATTGTTATAATGATTTCATTTTTTTTTCCTTTGTTTAGTCATTTTTTGCATTGTTCTTACATGGTTACTTGAGTGAGTAGAACTTGCTCGTTTGCCACACTTTCACTTCTTCATGTAATTGATATTTGTTTTGCGTTCTTCTTAATTCTTATTCATGAATACTTTAATTTCATTTTTTTTGGTAACCTTGAAATTTTGATTTCCTATTTTTTGCTGTAACTGTAGCTTAAAGAGAATAATAGCCAAAGGTCGAGGATATGCTGAAGTTAAAAGAACATTTGGTTCCCACTTTTCAAAAAACAAGAATAAAATATAAATGGATCTAGTTCATATCCCTGACTAAGTAAGACAGCAAAATATACCAAAAACTTGGAAAGTTCCACAAGCACACTTGATCAAGGTAGAATATATAGAAAAGTATACGTATACACATAGTCAGAATGATGAAATGAAAAATTCTCGGCTTCATTTACAACTACCTAAATTGTAACAGCTCAACAAAGGCTCCTTGGTTTTTCATGAGATTTTTTGAGAGAAAATCCCCCAAACAATAAAATCCATATTCAAAAGGCAATATAAAGTTTAACATAGACAATGAGTCATAGTTCTTTTCGTAGCCTAAACATCATAGAAACATAATAGCAAACATCTTCACTACAATCCTCAAACAAAACTCAAACTTATTACTAATTACAAATCCAAATACATTCGTAGACAAAGTCCTAACAAAATACAGATTCAAAAGCCAATATAAAGTTCAATATAGACAATGGGTTATAGGCAAAGAGAGATGGTGTTGTCACTATACCTGGGACAAAGGAACACGGACTTTGTTTGTGAATGCTGCCTGAAAAGAAACTAGTGGTCTGTGGAAGAAGAATAATGAAGCAACAAGAGATGAATGGGGAGAGGGATAAGTCATGTTGAGAGAGGATGAAGAAATGACTCGCAGGTTCACAGTTGTTGGTGGTTGAATGATGACTCCCTTCTGATTATCTTCGTCGATGGTAAGGTGGAGAGAGAGAGAGGCTTAATAATGAAATGTAACAAATGAAGAAAGGATGGGGTAAAGATGAGTTTGGTTGGTTTTTTAACAGAGATACAAATTCATAGGTGGGTGACATTGGTTGAGGAAGAGAGGTTTTGTGGCTGGGGAAGTATTTGAGCTGCAATTTCAGAGACAGATATAGTTTGGGGTTGGGGTATCAAAGAGACCTGAGAGAGTTCCAAAGGCAAAAAGAGTTTGGGAACATAGGGTGAACGAAGTTTCACAGGTTTTCTTTTTCATTTTTATGTTTTTTGTTCCATTTTTAAAGTTTTTTTTAATACCTCCACCCTCACCATATGCCTTCATAATATGTGTGCATAATAATCCAATCCCATTTCATACCATATGCGTCACTGAGTGCGTTGAATCTGTGTGTTCAATTAACATTCCTCATCAAGAAAATGATCTTTTATTGGCTTTCAACATTGAACCTTCAGAAATGATAAGTTGATGTACAAAATTGATGCATATGCAACGCATACGTACGGACCATGGGAGATGCTTATTATGCACTACCAGTAAAAAAGCATACGGTGGAGTGAAAAGACTTAAAAATAATAAAAGAGGTCTGAAAAATAAGAACACCAACCCGTGAACTCAGAACCCTTTCCCTCTAAACTCTCCCTCATCTTATTCCAAACTCTCTACCTTTTCTCATCCTCTTTTTGTAACACCCTAATATTTAACTCAACACGCCTAGGATACATTTAAGTTAATTATTAGTTGTTACTCTTTTGCTCCAGATTTTAACTCGAAACTTCTTGAAAATACTTTAGTGACAATATGGGTAAATTTTTTTTGTTGAACTTAAAAACCAAAATATGAGCCGCGCATACTAAGTATCTAACGTCATTTATCTTCCCTGCGTAAGAGAGATGTTAGAAACAAATAACAGGTAAATATATAATACAACCATGGCACAACATAACTCAAATAATAATAACATATTAATAAATGTATCATAATAGTGATATCCTATCAACATAAGGACATCAATATATATCCATCAATAGAATACAAACTGATAAATGAGATACGATCACTCTAAAGGTAAATATCTAATAGGAAACTATTTCTGTTAAATCTCTTATTTATAATGTAGCTCCTTGTCCACGTTTCAGAGCAAATAACGAATAACACCATCATCCTTGTCTGGAGATGACACGGAAAAGAAGAGGGATGAGAAACTTATACAAGAATTTCAGTAGGCTTCTCGACTCTAACACAAGTGTCATCAACATCGTCTCTAGGAACCTCGGGTTTCATTATGAAAATGGTGGACATGTACATAAGGTTCATTTATTAAGTTCTAAATACCATTAGCCGAGGCCCGTATCTTTTAGCATGAATCTTAATGTCATGAATGCAACATACTAATCATGAATACATTTCAATATCATATACAAAATATCATGGAATTTATAAAACAATGCATATGATATAAAGAACATAATATCATGAACATCATTCTTATAGGTGACTTAAACTTCTTATTCTCTTTTCCTTGGGGGCCACCCTATATTCTCTTTTTTCTCGAGAGTTCTATGTTATGAGCTCATACCTTACTAGTCGTCACTAGCATAATCTTTTTCCTTTCGATAAGTTAAATTCCTGACTCTTAAGGTACGGGATAGGGGGCATTAGGATTATCTTTCATAACCTTTAATTTAGGGAGTCTAAAGGATCATTTCCTACTTATATCACCTTTCATAACCTTTAATTCGCAGAGTCTAGAGGATCATTTCCATGTGTCTTATGTCACCTTTATTCTTGGCATATTATATGGAGATGCAAACATGAATAACACAATTATAACTCATCATTTCAACATTTCATGTTCATAACTACATGAATCGTGCATCTCAATGAATCAAACATAACTATAATATGCCATAATTCAAATTACATAAACATGCATCTAGGCCACATAAATTCCAATATAGGAACATAGCTATCACAAGATATCAATCACATTCATCTCATCAAATTATCAATATTTACATTTAAGCCCTAAAGGGGTCAAATCGCACTTTCTCAAATATTATGGGTCAAAACATAAATACCCTTCTTTAACACCTTCTCACAAACTAAAGACCTTTAACTTTAACCAATACTTTCAAGAGATATATAACTATTATAAACCATTTAAACTCATCATAAAATTTTTTTAGGGCCATAGACCAAATTTTAACACACCTTAGGGGTCAAAGTGCAAAGTTGCTCATTTTTTACATTTATCAAAAGCCGATAATTCTAAAAATTTTCCTAAACATTATAAATGGTATTTTAAACACATATACACATCAAATATCATTATTAACTCTAATTAAAATCGTTTGATCAAAATTACATAACTGATAGTTTAGAACACAATTTGTAAAATGGTCAAAACTATCACTTGTAATTATTCTTTTCAATCTCTAAGATACGAAAAATAATTTTAACATCAAATACTAATAATTCTTATGTATGTAAACAATATGATCAGTATCAACTCAGTGAGGAAATAATCCAGAAAATTCATTCTCTAAAGCTTTATAAAATTACGGTTTTGATCCTACTTACTTACTAGTTTATCTCAAAAAATGCTAAAAACAATTCTTACATCAATTATAAGTAATTTATACACATCCAAATATTTTAAATCAGTATCCTAAATATTTTATTTAAATCAAGTCGGTAACCTAAATATTTTAATCAAAAAGCTTGAGAAAAGCACAATCTTCAACATCTTTGAATTTCTAATTTTAACAAAAATTATTTGAGTAATTTAAAGACAAGATCAAAGCCTTAAAAATAAAATAAACTAACTTCACTGCCAAGAACACCAAGAGGCTAAAATTAACTTAATTTAAATACAAGAATTCCTATTTAAGATTAAAGTTTTGAGCTTAGATATTTAAGTGATAGCAAGAATCATAAACATGCTATGCAATCCACTTTTAATCTTTATCATTATAAGGTGATGACTTGGAAATATAAACATGATATGCAATACTTGAAATATAAATATGAAGATGCAAGTTCATTTTTAGATCTTCAAAGTTTAGGTGATAACTTGAAATATAAACATGAAATGCATTACTTGGAATTTAAACATGAAAATGCAAGTTCATATTATTATCTTCAAGATTTAAGGTGATGACTTGAAATTAAATATGATTATGTAAGGCTTGAAATTTAAACATGATATGCAAGAGCTTGAAACATAAACATGGATGCAAGTTCATTTATTATCTTGTTAAGCTCAAAACTTTTAGAGAATTAAACTCTTTAATCTCAATTAATCTTAACAAAGGGAATGAGCTTTGAAGTCCTTGATTATCATGGTTCGAAGAACCATATTTCATGGTCTCATCATTAAGCCATAAATCAGAAATTATTTGGAAAAATTAAAGGAAAGAACATGAAATAAAATCCCTACCAAGTGTGTTCTTGTTAACAAAAGATAATGCTTGATCTTTAGAGAAGATAGAAGAAGAAAATATGTCCTTGATGAGTCCTTGAAATTCGGCCAAGATGAGAACAAATGGAGGAATGATTTTTCTTGTGATTTGTGTTTGATAAAGGAAATGTTATGTGTTTAGGAGTTGATTTATCGTTGGAATATAAATGGTTGAGGTCTAGAGCTTGGTTAGAGGTTGGAAATGGAGTCTCTTGAATGTGAAGAAGGAAGAAGAAGAAAGCTTAAAGTCTTGAGAGAATTAGAGAACTCTGAGCAAACTTTGAGTAAGAAAACTATCAAATAAGAAAACTATCAAATAAGAAAATGCTAAGGCCAGAAGTGTTTGTGTATGCATTGGGCTTTGGAAAAACACATATTTATAGGATATTTGGGGAAAGTTGGCCGCTACCTTCATGGCTATAAATGAACCAGAATTCTTGCTCAAAAATAATACAAAACAACTCAAAGATCACATGGTATGGTCATGGTGTTGTTTGAGTGCTTAATTCTTTGTTAATAAAATAAAAATGGAGGCATATGGGAGTATGTAGGCTGCTGCACAAAGGCTGAAATACCATTAGAATTCTTGCTCAAAAAAATTGCAAGACAACTCAAAGAGCACATGCTATTGTTATGATATGTTTTAGTATGCATTAGGCTTTACAAAAATTAAAATTTGATGGTGGAAAGGTGCTGAAAACTGTGGCCATCATGGTTGTAATGTGGCAAAATTTTTTATATATAAATAGCACAATAACTCAAACAAACCATAAGGTAAGGCAATATTGGCATCGTTGTGGCATGGAGTTCACGGCTGATTCAAGAATAATGGGGGACAATTTTTATTCTTTCATTCATGGTAGGACATGTATTTGAGGTGTATCTTGAAGAAAAGAAATAAAATATTGGTATCAAGGTGGTATCTAATGATGTAGTGCATTAAAAAGAAATGAAATATGACCACCATGGAAGTGTGATGGCTGCTGGTTTCTGATTCCTTTAGGATCAGATTGGTGTTGTTTTTCAAGTGGTAAATCACGTATTACATGTGTACTTACTTAGGTTAAAGATTAAGAATTGATAGATTAGTGAATATGGTAAAAGGTTAAGTGTTTAGGACAAAACAAGTCAAGGTAAAAAGAGAAATTATACACTAGTAAATGAAGTTAATTTCAAATGAGTTAAAATCAATTTGTAACATAAGTTCTAAACTTAGGATAAGAAAATGTAAATGTATTAGATTTTACCTGAACCGTAATCTTAACTTTGATCTCAAACATCACTAATTTTATGAGTTCTTATAATTACGGAAAGGTAATTTAATTTTACCTTAGGTAATCTTAGACTCTAATTACCTTAGGTAATTATTTTTAACCTTAGATAATTAATTTTAAACTCCAGGTTAATGAATGAAATCAATTTGAGTTCAAATAGAGCTTTAATATTACCTTAATTATCCAAGTAAATCTATTTAGCACAGCTTGGGGTAAAAAAGTAATTTCATGAAAAAACTCCCTATAATTTCTAAACATTCTCAAATTATATTTGAAATAGTTATTTTGAACCTTTGGGTGAAAACCAAATTCAAAGATTATATAATTTCATATAAAATTACTACAGGGGTAAAATGGTAATTTTACATATGATAAAATTTGAGAATTGAGATTTTTACCTCTAAGGCACATATAATTCCCATCAAGCATTAAAATAACCCCTCAAAGATAATCTAGATTGGTTATCTTTGATTTTCTAGGTAAAAATGATCTCGGGAGCATTTTGGTCATTTTAAAGGTATAGAAAAATCGGGATTTGTGTTTGTCGCATGAATCGCTAATCAAGTCTCCCATAACTTTTCTCTAATTTTATATTCCTTAATTGAGGATTATTTGGTCTCGAATTACATGCAAAAATTACCTAGGAGTATTTTGATAATTTTTTCACAGCGGTAAACAATTGGGGCGTTACATTTCTCCTCTCCTTAAAAAGAATTTCACCCTCCAAATTCGTTGGCTACAAGTAAAATAGGCTTGTTGCCGGGTCACTGTCTCTAACTTTCCCTTGTCATTTCCTCCGTATATAATTTACCCTATGTCATTGTCTCCATTTCTACCATTTCTCCTTCTAAGTTGTGCCATATCTCCATGTATGAACTACAATGTCGGGGGTTCATATTCCCCTTCAATGGTGCTTGTCTTAGTATTGAGACATGCCCGAGATTTGAAGTCACATTTCTTAACCGCGACACACGAAAGATATCGTGAAAGGTTTAACAGATATGGGAACTAAGCCATTTGATAGCCAACTGACTTGACACTTTTCATGGATTAGAAGAGGTAATGGAATCCAAGACTTAGCATCTTGACTCATCCTAACCTTCTTTTAAGGATGATTCGAGGGGGAGTTTTCACCTTTGGAGAACTTTACGGGATTTCTTCCTCGATCTATGCCACTTTTCCATCTAGTTTAGGCAGTAAGGGCCTCATTCCTCATCCTTTTTCCCGCTACCTTCTCTAAAATCCCAAGGGTTTATCACTAACTAAAGGCTTCTAATACTCAATTTCCATTCTTGATCACCCAAAAGCTCATTCCATCTACTCTATCATACTCTTATGTTATATCAAATCATTACCTAAACCATTCTTAAGGTGTAGGGACAATCCTTAAATAGTCCAACAATACTAGGTAAATTAACAAGGAGGGTATGATTAACTTATCACTTCAATTCCTAGAAACTCTTCTCATCCCTAGGAGGACATACCAAAAAGGAGTTCACTCACTATGGTCTGCTAACCTGCCTCTGGTTTCTCTCTCAAGAATGTGATTTTGCTATACCATTGATTCACTAGGTCATTATACTTAGGCAGAAAGACACTTACTCCTTAAAATTAATGTGATCAATCTTGTAAATCCCATAACTAACCTCATTTTTCTCTATTCTAATAGTCCTTTAACTGTATTTCAAATTATGCTATTTGCAATAGTTGCATTCTACAAGGCTATAGACATAGGCCATCTTCTAGCCAAAAAACCTATAGGGAATTTAAGCTTTCTCTTAAGCAAAAACTCAGGTTCCTATCTTAGAACAACATGGAAATACTTTCCCCTTATGAAACCTCAACTAAAACTTTCCCGAAAATCGCCTTGCTTACAAAAGGATAACTCATCCCAAACCCATAATGGTCTGACTCTTCTTGGAACGTAAACAACACCTGAGCCCGATTGGAATTAGGAACTATAACAAAATAGTAGAATTGGACATGGTTGACCACGAGGAAAACCACTACAGAAGAACAACAAGTCTTAACTTAGAAACAATAGACCTATCGTCAATATAAGAAAAGAAAATTTTCACCAGGTGACCAAGATTTCTCATCTCAAAAGAGTTTGAAAAAGACGACAAACCTCATAAGTTCAAAAGTTGTTTGAAAACAAATAGGTGCATCGGTACACGAGGGATAGTCTAACTAGGCATAGTTAGGTTGAAGCTAGTCATTAATAGAATTATTTCCATATCTAACCACTAGAAGGCATGTCAAATATGAAGGAAGAGACAATGCGACACGTGTAAGGGTGGTCCTTTGACGTGTTCAATAATAGAGATAAGACCAAATAATGCACTCAAAGACCTAAGTGCAAGCAAATACGAGGAGACTATAATATCAAGAAAAAGGGGGCATGAAATAAAGAAGTCACTAGGGTAATACATGATCCTAAGATATAAATGTGCATGTGGAAATGAAATCAGAGGCACAACCCAAAACCCTACCATTTTATCCTATGCTTTCCTTGAGTAAGGTTGCTAGAGTGAGAGGCATCCTTGGCATTGCTTGTGAAGACTCGATCTTGCCACGCCGGTCTAGAAGGAGCAGCTAACCATGGAGATTTTACGTTGCACTCAAGAAACTTATGGGCAGGTTTGCCACACCTATAGCATACTCGCTTACCAGCTAAGCAGGGACGATTGCCATGATTCTTGCCACACATTGGACAGTTAACAATAGGTATAGGCTTAGGTGGAATAATTGAGCCCCATTGGGGTTCTTTCTCCTTTGAGTCACTCGATCCTCCACATTGACAGGTCCTCCTTTGCACTTGGTAGTTGAACCTCGGGGTTTGACATGTTACCTTTTTAACATCCCCTGCTGCTTTATGGATTGACGACTGTCCCCCACAAACCAACATGGATCTTTTCAGCGTGCTTTGTCTTCACTCACACGCTTCCTGGGAAAACTTCCCAGGAGGTCACCCATCTCAAAATTGCTCCAAGTCAAGCACGTTTAACTGTGGATTTCTTTAGTGATGGGTTACCAAAAAGAAGATGCATCTTGTTGGTATGGGTAGTACAAATCAATTCATATAAGCCCTCCTTAACTGTATAGTCCCATACCTATACAGTCTCAGGATCCCTCTCATTTGGGTGTGTAATCGGTTCATTCATGTACCCCTCTGCTTTCAAAGTCTGCTAGGAGCCGCTCCTTGTCCGTGCCTCCTTGCAGCGGCATTCACTCCCTGACTTTGCAATCCCCGGGCGTTACATGCCTACCAGCTTCTGCTTAGTTCGTCCCCGAACAACACCATACTAGGAGAAGTGCAGGCTCTAATACTATTTGTAATATCCCTTGCTGCTTTATGGATTGACGACTGTCCCCATAAACCAACATGGGTCTTTTCAGCGTGCTTTGTCCTCATTCACACGCTTCCTAGGAAAACTTCCCAGGAGGTCACCTATCCCAAAATTGCTCCAAGTCAAGCACACTTAACTGTGGAGTTATTTAGTGATGGGCTACCAAAAAGAAAATGCATCTTGTTGGTATGGGTAGTACAAATCAATTCATATAAGCCCTCCTTAACTGTATAGTCCCATACTTATACAGTCTCAGGATCCCTCTCATTCGAGTGTGTAATCGGTTCATTCATGTACCCCTCCGCTTTTGAAGTCTGCCAGGAGCCGCTCCTTGTCCGTGCCTCCTTACACCGGCGATCACTCCCTGATTTCGCAATCCCTGGGCATTACATACCTTTCCCTTGTATATTATAGCTCTAGTCGTTGGTCACTTCTTGTTGCCATCCATTATGACATGGGGTTGGTTAACTGGGATGACCTCCATATGGACAGCAGTATCATTTCTACTTGCTCTTATTCCTACCTCAAATTAGAGATCTAGGTAGTTTACCAATTGATGCATAGCCTTTATTGCTTCTCGGAGGGCACTCGTAATGTTTTCTCTTTTCTTGGCATCATCACTGTACTGCTGAGACCTATTTTGCTGAGGTGGTGCCATTAGTCCCTAAGCATACCAAACAATAAAAATTGAGCTGATCAAGCTCAATACTTCATGTAGAGTGAGCTAGTTACCATGGCACACAAACCTATGGCAGTCATGTATTTCTATCCTATAGCTTATTCTAATAACAAGACAACTATACATGACATAACTATTGTACTATGCTTGAGAAGCATAGTCAGTCTAATCCTCATGCTCCATGAGAACCGAACTGCTCTGATATGAAAATGTAACACCCAAATATTTAACTCAACATGCCTAGGATGCATTTACGTTAATTATTAGTTATTACTCTTTTGTTCCAGATTTTAATTCAAAACTTCTTGAAAATACTTTAGTGAAAATATGGGTAAATTTTTTCTTTTGAACTTAAATACCAAAATATGAGCCACGCATACTAAGTATCTAATGTCATTCATCTTGCCTACGTAAGAAAGATGTTAGAAACAAATAACAGGTAAATACATAATACAACCATGGCATAACATAACTCAAAAAATAATAACATATCAATAAATGTATCATAATAGTGATATCCTATGAACATAAGGACATCAATATATATCCATCAATAGAATACAAACTGATAAATAAGATGCGAACACTCTAAAGGTAAATATCCAATAGGAAACTATCTCCATCAAATCTCTTGTTTATAACGTAGCTCCTTGTCCACGTTTCAGAGCAAATCATGAACTACACCATTATCCTTGTCTGGAGACGACACGGAAAAGAAAAGGGATGAGAAACTTATACAAGAATCTCAATAGGGCTTCCCGACTCTAACACAAGTGTCATCGTGATCGTCCCCAGGAACCTCGGGTTTCATTATGACAATGGTGGACATATTTATAAGGTTCATTTATTAAGTTCTAAAAACCATTGGCTGAGGCTTGTATCTTTTAGCATGAATCTTCATGTCATGAATGCAACATACTAATTGTGAATGCATGTCAATATCATATACAAAATATCATGGAATTTATAAATCAATGCATATAATATAAAGAACATAATATCATGATTATCATTCTTATAGGTGACTTAAACTTCTTATTCTCTTTTCCTTGGAGGCCACCCTATATTCTCTCTTTTCTCGAGAGTTCTAGGTTATGAGCTTATACCTCACTAGTTGTCACTAGCATAATCTTATCCTTTTTGATAAGTTAAATTTTTCGACTCTTAAGGTACAGGATAGGGGGCATTAGGAGCACATTTCATAACCATTAATTTGGGGAGTCTAAAGGATCATTTCCTATTTGGATCACCTCTCATAACCTTTAATTCGCGGAGTCTAGAGGATCATTTCCATGTCTTATGTCACCTTTAATCTTGGCATATTATATGGAGATGCAAACATGAATAACACAATTATAACTCATCATTTCAACATTTCATGTTCATAACTACATGAATCGTACATCTTAATGAATCAAACATAACTATAATATGCCATAATTCAAATTACATAAACATGCATCTAGGCCACATAAATTCCAATATAGGAACATCGCATCACAAGATATCAATCACATTCATCTCATCAAATTATCAATATTTACGTTTAAGCCCTAAAAGGGTCAAATCGCACTTTCTCAAAGGTTATGGGTCAAAACGTAAATACCCTTCTTTAACACCTTCTCATAAACTAAAGACCTTTAACTGTAACCAATACTTTCAAGAGATATATAACTATTAGAAACTATTTAAGCTCATCATAAAAACCTTTTAGGGCCATAGACCAAATTTTAACACACTTTAGGGGTCAAAGTACAAAGCTGCTCATTTTTTACACTTATCAAATGCCAATACTTCTAAAAATTTTCCTAAACATTATAAATGGTATTTTAAACACATATACACATCAAATATCATTATTAATTCTAATTAAAATCGTTTGATCAAAATTACATAACTGATAGTTTAGAACACAATTTGTAAAATGGTCAAAACTATCACTTGTAATTATTCTTTTCAATCTCTAAGATACGAAAAACAATTTTAACATCAAATACTAATAATTCTTATGTATGTAAACAATATGATCAGTATCAACTCAGTGAGAAAATAATCCAGAAAATTCATTCTCTAAAGCTTTATAAAATTACGGTTTTGATCCTACCTACTTACTAGTTTATCTCAAAAAATGCTAAAAACAATTCTTACATCAATTATAAGTAATTTATACACATCCAAATATTTTAAATCAGTATCCTAAATATTTTATTTAAATCAAGTCGGTAACCTAAATCTTTTAATCAAAAAGCTTGAGAAAAACACAATCTTCAACATCTTTGAATTTCTAATTTTAACAAAAATTATTTGAGTAATTTAAAGACAAGATCAAAGCCTTAAAAATAAAATAAACCAACTTCACTGCCAAGAACACCAAGAGGCTAAAATTAACTTAATTTAAATACAAGAATTCCTATTTAAGATTAAAGAGGTAAGTTTTGAGCTTAGATATTTAAGTGATAGCAAGAATCATAAACATGCTATGCAATCCACTTTTAATCTTTATCATTATAAGGTGATGACTTGGAAATATAAACATGATATGCAATACTTGAAATATAAATATGAAGATGCAAGTTCATTTTTAGATCTTCAAAGTTTAGGTGATAACTTGAAATATAAACATGAAATGCATTACTTGGAATTTAAACATGAAAATGCAAGTTCATATTATTATCTTCAAGATTTAAGGTGATGACTTGAAATTAAATATGATTATGTAAGGCTTGAAATTTAAACATGATATGCAAGAGCTTGAAACATAAACATGGATGCAAGTTCATTTATTATCTTGTTAAGCTCAAAACTTTTAGAGAATTAAACTCTTTAATCTCAATTAATCTTAACAAAGGGAATGAGCTTTGAAGTCCTTGATTATCATGGTTCGAAGAACCATATTTCATGGTCTCATCATTAAGCCATAAATCAGAAATTATTTGGAAGAATTAAAGGAAAGAACATGAAATAAAATCCCTACCAAGTGTGTTCTTGTTAACAAAAGATAATGCTTGATCTTTAGAGAAGATAGAAGAAGAAAATATGTCCTTGATGAGTCCTTGAAATTCAGCCAAGATGAGAACAAATGGAGGAATGATTTTTCTTGTGATTTTGTGTTTGATAAAGGAAAGGTTATGTGTTTAGGAGTTGATTTATGATTGGAATGTGTATGGCTGAGCTTTAGAGCTTGGTTAGAGGTTGGAAATGGAGTCTCTTGAATGTGAATAAGGAAGAAGAAGAAAGCTTGAAGTCTTGAGAGAATTAGAAAACTTTGAGCAAACTTTGAGTCAGAAAACTATCAAGTAAGAAAATGCTAAGGCTAGGAGTGTTTATGTGTGCATTAGGCTTTGGAAAAACACATATTTATAGGACATTTAGGGAAGGTTAGCCGCTGCCTTCATGGCTGTAAATGAACCAGAATTCTTGCTTAAAAATAATACAAAACAACTCAAAGATCACATGGTATGGTCATGGTGTTGTTTGAGTGCTTAATTCTTTGTTAGTAAAATAAAAATGGAGGCATATGGGAGTATGGAGGCTGCTGTACAAAGGCTAAAATACCATTAGCATTCTTGCTCAAAAAAATTGCAAGACAACTCAAAGAGTACATGCTATTGTTATGATATGTTTTAGTATGCATTAGGCTTTACAAAAATTAAAATTTGATGGTGGAAAGGTGCTGAAAACCGTGGCCATCATGGTTGTAATGTAGCAGAATTTTTGATAAATAAATAGCAAGATAACTCCAACAAAGCATAAGGTAAGGCAATGATGTATTCTTGTGTATCTTTGTTGATAGCAAAAATAAAATATTGACATCATTGTGGCATGGAGTTCATGGCTGATTCAAGAATAATGGGGGACAAGTTTTATTCTTTCATTCATGGTAGGACATTTATTTGAGGTGTATCAATTTGTAATATAAGTTCTAAACTTATAATAAGAAAATGTAAATGTACTAGATTTTACCTAAACCATAATCTTAACTTTGATCTCAAACATCACTAATTTTATGAGCTCTTATAATTAAGGAAAGGTAATTTAATTTTACCTTAGGTAATCTTAGATTCTAATTACCTCAAGTAATTATTTTTAACCTTGGGTAATTAATTTTAATCTCAAGGTTAATGAATGAAATCAATTTGAGTTCAAATAGAGCTTTAATATTACCTTAATTATGCAAGTAAACCTATTTGGCACAGCTAGGGGTAAAAAGGTAATTTTACGTAAAAACTTCCTGTGATTTCTAGACATTCTCAAATTATACTTGGAATAGTTATTTTGAACCTTTGGGTAAAAACCGAATTCAAAGATTATATAATTTCTTGTAAAATTACTGTAGGGGTAAAATGGGTATTTTATGTATGGTAAAATTTGAGAATTGAGATTTTTACCTCTAAGACACATATAATTCCCATCAAGTATTAAACTAACCCCTCAAATATAATCTAGACTGGTTATCTTTGATTTTCTAGGTAAAAATCACCTTAAGGGCATTTTAGTCATTTTACACGTACAGAAAAATCGGGGTTTGCGACTTTCCCATGAAGCACTAATCAAGTCTCCCATAACTTTTATCTAATGTTATATTCCTTTTTTGACGATTATTCGGCCTCAAATTAAGTGCAAAATTTACCTAGGGGCATTTTGATAATTTTTTCACAATGGAAAAAAATTGAGGCGTTACACTTTTCTTACACCCTAACATAATGCTTATCATGCCACCCTTATGCCACTTGTTCTTCACCGACGGTGGTCTATGGAGTTGCCGTGTCATTGCTCGTCTCTGTTGTTTTCGTCTTCTCCTTTTGTGGGCACTGCTCCGCCCTCTTCCATTGCTCCTTCCTCTCTCTCCATTGCTTTTTCTATCTTAGGTAATGTAACCTTTTAGGAGGTTTTTCAGTTTATTTTGGTACTTTTGCCAACTAGGTACTTGATTCAAAGCACACTTTAAAGTTGTCACTGTTATTTTGTTGGATTGTCATTATGGGCTTGATTATTATTGCTTACTCCTTGAACAATATTCGAATATGTAATGTTGTTCAAAAAAATTCAAAATCTAGCTAGAGTGTTGATTAGAGTGCTTTTGCTATTTCGTTCATGTTATATTATAGTGATAAATGCAATACACCTTCTGGTTTCACTCTGAAATTAAGGAAGCATATTAGAATTGGGAGGCTTGAAGATATCAGGCAACTTGATATGATTGGGTAATACATATTAATTTTCAGTTTTAAGCTTTTTATTATTATTTTCTAGAAATTTATAATTTTTCTTTAAACTGTGGCTATGTGGCAGATTATTCTATTTCACTTTGGATTGGGAGAGAATGCACACTATGTTATATTGGAGCTATATGCCTAGGAGAACATCTTCCTCAAGAATCTAGATTTAATTTCATTGTTTTGACTCTATAGAGATCTCATAGGTTAGTCCTATTTTTGTCTCAGACTCTATAATATTTCAATTTAATGCTCATATGTATATTATGAATTGAGGCTTAAATACACAAAAGAAGCTACTAGCTACCATTAAGAAAACCCAATTGTTTTGTTTTCCTTTCATAAATCCATTGTCTGTTCATGTTATTCAAATTTATTGAAGTGTGTTTTGTTTTATGGGGAAAGGTGAATTTAGTAGGTCTCTTGTGGGTTTTTACTCATGCTTCCTCTAAAGAAGCTTCTTTGATGGACTTGCAAGGGTAGCATGATTAGAGATATATGGTGAGCTAATGTATTTTATTATCGTTTAAAAGAAAATCCTTGCATTCACCTTGTTTCATTTTCCCTTTATCTAGAAAGTTTCCCTTTCATTTACACACTCTCACAAACATTGATATATTGATATGTATGCATTCATTAGACCTAAGATTTTGCAAAACTTGAACAACATAGTTGGTAACAATTAATTGTAAAGGAATCACGAGCCTCTCTTTGTTGCTCCAGAAACTCATTAGGTTTAATTCTCTTTGATTGTTTTTCAACCTTTTCCTTATGTGAAGTTTGGTTGTTCTCTATTATCTAATTCCTTTCATTTGTTCTTGCAGGATGTGGAAGTAAAACCCGATCACAATAGATTATCATAGAAGTGATTTCATACTTATCTTCACTAGACATATGTTTGACTAGTAGGAAAAATTTGAAGTCATATTTCATCATTATAGTGCTAATACCATGTAATTAGGAGTCATTCATCAATTTTTAGTGACAAGAATTCCTCTTAACTTATTCGCTAATCCAAATTTGCACAAGAAATATATTCCATTTTGGTTATTTCTTCAAGCATTTGGATTTTCACATTTGGTAGAGCTTGAGTCTGTAATGTTTGTGATTTTATAATTTGTTTAAAAGAAGACTATTGATTATGTTGGTTTTATTTTCATTTTTAATGATTAATTGATGTGGTTAAGTAAATAGCTTCTGCAAATGAAACACTAGAACTTTACTGATACACGTTGGCAAGTTGTTCTTATATGTTGGTGATTCCTTAACAATTTGTTGGTGATCTTTTAAAAAAGCTGGTATCTTATAAGTTTTTGTTTATATTCAAGGAGATTGGAATTTTATGAGAAATTGAGTTAGAGAATTGGTCTAGATGACTCATGGACTCTATGAATTGATAAATTAATACTCAATACAATCAATTTGTGCCCCAAGGCTAAGCTTATTTGAAATTTTCTTATACCTGTTGGTAAGTTATTCCAATATGTTAGTGATTCTTTACAATTTGTTGGTGATCGCTTAAAAATACTGGTATCTTATTAGTTTTTATTTTCTTAAAGGAGATAGGAATTTTATTAGAAATTGAGTTAGAGGACCAGTCTAGAGGACTCATTGACTATATAAATTGATAAATGAATACTCAACACAACCAATTTGTGCTCAAAAACTAAGCTTATTCAAAATTTTGAGACTTGTTAGTAAGTTGTTCTAAGATATTGGTGATTCATTAGCAATTGTTGGTTATTGCTAAAAAATACTAGTACCTTATAAGTTTTTATTTTTATTAAAGGAGATAGAAATTTTATTTGAAATTGAGTTAGAGGACTAGTCTAGATGACTCATTGATATTAATTGATAAATGAATACTTAATACAACTAATTTATGCTAAAAAGCTAAGCTTATTCAAAATTTTGATATACGTTGGTAAGTTAACCAAGATGTTGGTGATTCATTAGCAATTTGTTGGTGATAGCTTAAAAATGCTGGTATCTTATCAAGTTTTGTTTTAAATAAAGAAGATAAGAATTTTATGAAAAATTGAGTTAGAAAACAAATAGATTAGAAAGTTGAGCAATCCTCTTAACTTGTTATATTACCCAAATTTGAATAAATATTCTATTAGTTTCAAGAATCAAAAGACTTAGTTATTTATCAATTTTCTTTAGAACTTATCAACCTTTTGAACTAGAATCACCAACATTTTTTAACCACTTACTAACTAAAAACAGAAAAAATTTGAAGTTACAAGGTGATTTTGCACTAATTATCTCTTCTATTCAGACTCACTTCATCAATTATAGGGCTAAAAAGTCTCTTCAAATTTGTTATATAATCCAAATTTGCATAAAAATTCAATTACTTTCAAGAATCAAAAGACTTGATTATTTACCAGCTTTCTTAGCAACTTACCAACTTTTTAAACTAGAATCACCAACAATTTTGAGCTATTTACCAACTTTTTAAACTAGAATCACCAATAGTTTTGAGCCATTTGCCATTTACCAACTTTCAAGTCACACTATCATTGTGACACTAATTAAACTAGAATTCACTAATATTTTTGAGCCATTTAACAATTTTTTAAACTAGAATCACTATTAGTTATGATCCATTTATCAACCACTGGAAGAAAGAAAATTTGAAATCACAAAGCAATTTTGGCACTAAGGAGTCCACTTAACTTGCTCTCTAATCCATATCTACATAAGAATCTTAGAATTTCAAATATTAACAAAATGTGAAACATTACTAACATTTGAAGTAAGTTACCAACATTTTCAACTAACGTTACCAACTTCTATGAGGTAGTTCAACTTAGTGCATGAAAAATTTCAAATCCTTTTGCCATTGTAGCTTTGTTTGCTTCATTTATTTAGACTCCCTTTACCAATTTATAGTACAAGGAGCCCTCTTAACTTGCTCACTAACCCAAATTCATATAAGAATCCTAATATTTTGAAGATTAAGAAAATCTAAAACATCACTGGCATTTGAAGCAAGTTATCCATATTTTGAACCAACATTACCAGCGTTTGTAAGCCAATTACCAATTTAGCACAAAAAAAATTTTTGGTCTCTTTACCATTGTAGCATTACTTGCATGATTCAATTAGACTCCCTTCACCAATTTATAGTACCAAGGAGTTTTCTTACTGGCCAATCCAAATTCCCATAATAATCTTAATATTTGAAGATTAACAAAATTTGAAATGTTACCAATATTCAAAGTAAGTTACCAACATTTTGAACAAAGATTACTAATAGGTGTGAGGCGATTACCAACATAGGGTATGAAACGGGTATCAATATTCAATTTGTGCTCCAACATCATAGTAATGCTATATAGTAATGTTGGTATCTTTATCAAGCTTTCTTTATATTAATGCTATATAGTTTAAGTTCCATTTTGCTAAATCTTTGTTGTTACATGATTTTCTTAATCTAACTCTATTAACAAGGCAATAGGATTCTAAGTACAAAAAACATGAAATATTAAATACAACCAGGTACTATTCATGCAGGCAAGACTTGTAATACATAATTCTTTGTACATCTATGAATTATATAACCAAATTACATTTAGGCTAAGCACTTTTGCTTAATACTAATTTTTCAAGTTGGTTAATCTTTCAAATTACAATTTTGTTGCCTTATAGTCTTTTTTTTCTATAATTACAATATTTCCTTTTTGAATAATTACAATTGGCTCTTTTCAAATTGTGATGGTGAGCACACACAATGCTTTATTGGGACATCCTCATCAGAGTTACCACCACCAAGCACTCTTGTCTCCACTCTTGCTCTAAGTCATCAAGAAAAGTAGTTGTTAATAAAGACATTAATTTCTTGAACATGACTTATGAGTTAAGACTAAGGTTAAATAAACTTAATGCATTAGTAGAATAAAGAAAATATTGACATGTGAATGGAAAGGAAAACTACTATACCTGAATCGAATGTCTGACATTCATGAAAATTAAAAGTACATATATATATATATATATATATATATATATATATATAATAAAAAAGGATAGTCAATGCTTAAGATTCATGCTAACAAAGAAATGGAGGTATGGCAAGCTGCAATACATTATACAATTATAACCAACAAACTTATCTACTAGATAGATGGAAACTTTGCCTTCTATCATAAAACCTTTTGTAGCGGAATGTAATTTCCTTTTCAAAAAATAATAATGATGTAAACATCAAACTTGAACCATGATATCAAAAACCAACAGAGGGAAAAACATCAATATAAACATATTTCCTAAGATCAATCAAAGAAGGATCAAACACATAGAACGAGGAAGAGGAGGAGGAATAGAGAAGAAATATAGAATTAAACATCCAAACATTTGGAAATGGCAAATGACAAATATTTTATCAGCCTCCCAATTACTATGTCCCTGAGCTATGTTGACCACTCTCACCATCCTCAAATTGGCAAGGAACAAAGTTGGGATTAGGGTTTGATCGTGATGAAATTTTTTTTATATTTTGCTCTGTCTCTATCAATTAAAAAGATCTCCAAGGTTAGAATACATGATATGATGTGTAAAATACAGTTACAAAAAACAAATGTATTCTTAACTTTGGCAACATTAGAAATACAAATAAAAAATTAATCATAGCATGATGTACCTTGACGATGGCTTCTACCATTTGATTTCCCTCTCCCCATGACATTCGCATATAATGTGTGGAATCTGTGAGACAAAATAATATTTCTCATATTTTACTCTCTAACATAGTCCTTTGCTTCTACCATTTTCCATAACCTATCACACCAACACTTATTGCATTAATATATTAAGTCTTCCTTACTTCTATAAGACTATAACCATGAACTTAAAGTTGTGCTTATGCAATGGCTAATAGATGAAGCTTGATTTCAAAAGCATATAATTAATCAGACTATTAGAATAGCTACTAGTTTCCAATTATGAAATATCAAATATAAAGTTTGCAGCATAGTAGAACACAAACAAATTACTACCATTTTGAGAGATTTACCCTGAGCTTGATGCCATATAGGATATATAAAGAGTTCACACACACATACACACACATAGAGGAAAGGTCTATATTTTTCATCTAGATTTGCTTGAGAAAGGCTTAGACAGCAAGCAAAAATTTATGTTGCTATCGTCCTCTTAATGTCACGAATTAAAAGAAAAGAGGAGCAAAACATATTAGATACAATGCAAAAGGACGGTTTCATCACAAACTAACTAACAATTCAAAACAAAAAGTGAGTGCAAGAAGTAAATTAAAAACAAATATCTGAATATGGATATAATGTAGGGAAAATAAACAGATAAACCAAATTGTACACAACATACACAACAATTCTTAATGTAAAACACCTATCGAAACAAATAGCTGGGAGATGGTCATAGCACAACATGAAATGCTATGACTAAACTCTTATCTTTTGATTTCAAACCCTATCCATCAAACTTCTATAATTCCATATTATGTCCCGTCCTGTTTCAAGAAACACATTGTGTGAAATTAAATTTATTTTGAGTATGTTTACATAGTATCAAGTTGATACTTCATTCAAGCTAACCAAAGGAAGGTCTCAAATTCCTAGTCCACAAAGTATGCACTCTAACCAAATTGTGAATCTTGCATGAATTTTAGATCTTCGGAGTCCCAAACCATTTGAAGATGCATAGGATGCTTTCCATTGGTACCATATGCTGCAAACAGATGTTTTCTTGCCTTACTAAGAAGCCATGAATTAAGTAAGAGTTATTGCTTTCTTTGCATAGTGAAATCCACATAACAATGGAACTAAAGTGTGCAAAATGTAAAAACAAGTTATGAAACCAATATATTCCTTGCTCTTTCTATTTAATTGCCACTAATTAAATAACTCAAAATACATAATTTGTTGTAGAGTGCAGAAGAAAATGGATAGAACAAGTCACAATTTTTTTAAGCTTCAAAAAATTCACCTACTTTTGTCCTCTAAAACCAAGATGTGCTATTGTAGAGTCAACAAAATTCATGGGCTCAAGTCTTGCGACCCTATCATGACACTCTTGATCTAAATTCTAAGTTTCACTGTGTCCATTCCCCTGAGAGAATTCCATTGAAATGTCTCTTCTATAAAGTTTGGCTATTCCATATCGCACAACCGAGCCACCTAATTAAAGAATGATCTACAAATGAAATTCTCTGAACACTCGAATGGCATTTTATAACCTGAGAAAAAGGCAAGACGAGAAAAATGGTTTTGTTGTTTTATCTTTCTAGAGATTTAATATACTAAGCCAAAGCCAATTTAACACCTTAAGACATTGAATAGAAGAAGCCATATCAATGCTACAGATAGAAAGGTCAAACGCCATCAAAGAAACCCTAATCCCAAATTCTTTCAAGAAGAAAAGTAGAATAAGGGAATAAGAGATGTTATCATTGAAAGAGGAGTGTCATAAAGAAATTGGCATTATTGCGGCATGAAAACCCAGCCCCCCAAGCGTAATGAAACTCAAACGGAGAGTTCCAGAGTTGACCGGATAGCAATGGTGTGCAGCTCAAGTGGAGAGTGTCAAATAGAGTGAGGGATAGTGAGAGAAGAAACGAGATTGAGGGTAGTGGGCGGTAGTGTTACAATACGGCTATGCTCAAGTTGAGATTTTGAGAAGAAGAAGAAAAGAATCTAAGGTTGAGAGAGAGGGAAGAAGGAGAGGAGACTTGGTAGGGCTGTAGGGAGAAGGAGTAGGGGTTGCTGGTGGGTGAGAGAGACATAGAGAGAGTTTTGAAACTTCTTTTTTCGCTGGTTCCCCTTTCTTCTTTCTTTATTTTTTTTTCATATTCTAAATACCTCATTCCCCACCATAGGCATTCAATATGTGTGTGCACAATATAATCCTCACCAATCTATATGTATGCGTCGCGTATGCGTTTCTCTCCATGCGTCAAAATAACAGGACTCTTGAACTTTAGCGGCAATAAAATTTTTAGATTTTTTTTAAATATTTTAAAGTAATGTAAATTTTAGCTTTTGTTTTACTATATTTGAATGTCTTGTCATCAGTAATAGGCCTTAATAGATTTTCCTATGCAATTATATAAAAAAAATAAACTGTTTAAACGTAATTCAATCAAAATAGAAACCTAACACATACAAATATATATATATATATATATGAATGATAGTCATCATCATTATTAAAATTATGAAAAAGAATTATTATGTATTATTTAAAAGGAGTGATAATCAAATAGTAATATATAATATTTTTTTACAGCAAAAGATAATTTAAACTCTAGTAATTAATATACATTAAAACATATTAATACCCTCTAATTTAATACCCTCACTAGTAGATACAATGAACACCTATATATAGCATACCTGTACCTATTCTATGTTACTTGATATTCAGTGAACTCTTGTCTGGAAAATTCAATAACATTTTAAAATATTTTTAATGATAAAAACCCAGAAACTCAACACGTGTTTTTGAACAGTAATATAAGGAAATCCTTAATTGTATTGTATAGATAGATAGATAGAGTACCCTCAAAACTATTCCTTTTGTAACTTTGCTAGTTCCCTTCTGGCCTTCTCCCTAATGCAGGGACGGATCTAGAAAAAGTGGGGCTGCAAGTTAAAAAAAAAATTGTCAAAGAATAAATATTATTAATATCATAAAAAAAAATTTTAGAGTAAACAAATTTAATATATTAGTATTGTACACATTTATTGAAGTTGAGCCCGATGTTCTTTTAATTATAATAATCGCTAATAATAGAATGTGTTAATTTTTTGGTTAATTTTTCTCTAATATATATAAGTTAAGAGATATTTAGCAAGAAAATCTTCTTTTATTTTATTTTTGAGTCTTTATTTTTCAATATTCATAGCCAAAAAATATCACTCAAAACTAGTAGTTGAAACAAGAAAAAGTCAATGCCTAATGAATTAAAGGATATAACAAACACTTTCATGTTCTCATCAATCCTCAGTACAAGAAAAACTTGAAATGTAAGGGCTTCAAGGTATCATCACTCCAAGTATAAATCCCAACTCCTGTCATGGTTTGGAGGAGGCTCGTAGTACTTAGGATCTTGGTAAAAGTTTGGGTCTATCAAAAGCGGATGAAGACGTGATTTTGGCTCTGGCTAAAGTGCAGATTGAAATCCATGATGGGAAGTAATGTTTTTGATTGGTTTTTGGATATGACTGCTCTTTGTGCTTAGTTTTTGTGTTAGGTGGATGCTTCTGTTGTTTTTGTTTGGATATATTTTGGGTTGTTAGTTGTTTATTTATTTATTTTCATTTTGTTAGTTTGTTTTGTACCTATGAGCGCTTGTTGTTCAACTTTGTTTCTCTCTTTGAGAGTGGAGCTCTTATTAACGAAAAAACCAAAAAAGAAGAAGAATCAACCCTTGGTATTTTAAACATATATATAATCTAAGCTCAAATAAGATAGGTCTAAAATTCTTCATTTAGTTTGTTTATTATGGGCAAGTGCAAAGATATATTATAGTATGTCTGGCTGGAAAATAAATTGACAGAAAAAATTTTATGGAAGGGTTTTATGTGTGAAGAAGTTATATACAAGATGCTTATCCATAAAGTTTACTTCCATTTTTGTTTCCTAGGCAAAAAATCCTTTATATCAAATTTGATTAAATATTAGGACAATTTAAAAAATGCGTCAAAATAATCAACTAATAAAAATTTAAAATATATAATTATCATAGTTTATCACATATCACCACGAGATTTATAATGATTCACGTACATAATAAGTATTTTACAATTAAATTCTGAAAATTATAAATATTTAGAATGCAAATATTTTTGGATACTTAGACCTTGCAACAAATCATTTTTTCAACTAAGCATATGAGTATTGTATCCTACAATCAGAATAAAGATCATCAATAGGACAATGATAGATTTAGAGGGGCACCCCCCTCTCCCAGATGTGATTTAAGGGGTTGCCCCCTAAATCCATCATTGTCCTATTAATGATCTTTATTCTGATTATATATTATTAAAAAAAATTATATATATTATTTAAGAAGTTATATAAATATTGCAAGTACAATATTAATTTTATGAATAAAATTGTATTAATATTATTGAAAATAGATTTATTTTCACTACTAAATTATAAATAAAATTTTATAACTAAGGGTATGTTTGGTTGAAAAGTAAAAATAAGGATAAATTTTCCATGAATGAGATTGATGTGTAATTTCACATATAGAGTTCATTCATAAAAATTTACACCTTATTTTTATCTCTTATTTAAACATACCCTAAATGTATAAAAAGCGCTAAATGGATATTTAGACCGTGCAATAAATTATTTTTTTCAAATAGGAAGTATGACCTTTTAATCCACCAGGTCCGATAAATATATATCACATCAACTAGTTATAGGTCCGATCCTTTTGGTGAAGGGCGTATGGGTGTGTGGACTAGACATATAATTAGCTTATGTGATGTATATTTAGATATATAAAATCTTCGAGTGGAGGGGGCGTCCCCTAAATCCATCGTTGTCTTATTGATGATCTTTATTCTGATTATTGGGAGCAGTACTCATATGCTTCCTTGGAGTATTATTTCACTTTTTTTTAGGTTGGTAATGCATTATTTCACTTTAAATGAATTGAGATTTAATGTCTCTAGTCATTTGGCAATTTAGTTGACCATATATAATAACATATTGTATTAGAAAAGCGCATCGAATCAAAATAGGGTGCACATTTATACACGTACAAGAGCAAGAAAACTTGGGTCCCCTGTTGATGAGAAATCAACTATGAAGTCAGCGGCTGGTTGGTTACTTCCAAGCGATGTATGGTTTCATTATTCATTACACTCACCTACCGACTCTGCCTTCAAGTAGGAAACCAATGGAGGCCTGCAAAATTAATTGTTGAGGGGCAACGTTACACGAACAAATTAAAATGATCGAGTGAGAAGCAAATTACTGCTCTCCTCAAAGTTACTTGCAAGAGACCACGTGATCGGGAAAATGACATTTAACGGGTATTCAACATTGAACCTTATTGACAAGAAAAAATTGACAACTTGGCATCACATGCCTTTTTATATGTGGATTACATTGATATCTGATTGTAGAACAATTTGGAAATTAAGGGCCATTGAGTTATTATTATAATTTTTCATGAATTTGTCCAAAGTACTTGGCAACTTTATGTTCTACTAATTATGCATGTGTCGTTTACTTCTGGAAAGTGAGAATCATAGAAAGTTCACGCCATTAACTATAGAGGGACACGAACGATGTAGTAATTTAGGAATGCTTAGAAAATTCAAAACTAATGGGGTCTGGCTGACAAATGAAACCTTGTAAGTTAACAAAAAGTTATCTCTTATACTTTATAATTACACGGCAAAGAATGTGATCATGCAAAAATAAATAAATAAATAAAATTAAAAAGTTAAAATACTCATTTTTCAAGTTTTGCTATCGACGTGAAAAAATTTGCAAAGCTTTATAAATTAATGATAAATTTATAATTAAAGAACTAACAACTAGCATGTGCTTTTGTTTTACTCTCACATTTTATCTAGAATTGAATTTGGGTAAGAGTGAGTTGGTGTTAATATACATGATTTATGTTTGGATTTTTTATTTTAAAAGTTATTATGATAAAATAAATATCATTTGGATAATCACATTACCAAAAAAGTATATACATCATTTCTTCGGAGTTTTGTGCTTATCTGCCTCTCATACGTACGGTGCAAACAAGCTGTGCACAGTTGTTATGCACGTATCAGCCCTATTTCTAAAATTATAAAAGCTACGGCGTATTTTATTTCAGTTTTTAGAATTTTATGAAGAAAAAATTAAAAATTAAAAATAAAAATTGAAAACTAGAATTCATAATTTTAAATATTTCTTTTATCAAATTTAAAAAACTAAAATTAAAAATTAAAAATTCAAACCAATCATCACATTTGTGGTAAGACAGAGAGAAGTGGGATGTAAAGTTAAATTACTCATTTTTAGTGAAAAAAGGTTTTAGTGGGGCCAACAAATTCTAGCAAGGCTACCCTTGGGGCATGCGGCAGGGGTTAAATTTTATATTCCTTAATAGATTCTCGGTAATATTAATCCCAATAACGCATTTCTAGGAATAACATTTAAAGAGCTGGTTTCTAAGTATTAATTGTTATAAAATATATCTGGGAATTGATATTCTTGTATTTGGTTGTTATATATATTCCTAGGAATGTTGTATGATATTTTCAAAATGCCCCTCATAATTTTAATGCCAAAATTAATAATTCCAACTTAAAAATTACACTATTTTAATTACAAGTCAACAATTCTAACTCCACAATTAACTATTCTAATTAATAATTAATAATTTCAACAAAAAAATTAATTATTTAAGCTAAAAATTAACAATTTTAACTCAAAAATTAAATGTTTTAAAAAAATAATTATTGTTACTCAAAAATTAATATTCTAATTAAAAATTAACAATTTTAACTAAAAATTAATAGTTTCATCTCTAAAATTAACTACTCTAACCATAAATTAACCATTTTAACTATTTAAACTAAACTCTAACCATTTTACACATAAATTAACAATTTTAACTAAAAAATTAACTATACAAATTCAAACATAACAATTTTAACTCAAAAAATTAATAATGCTAAATGTATGAATACCAATTCAAACACATAATCCATATAAATATCAAATCTACTATTAAAGTCAAATCCACTATAAGAGCTACCGATTTATACAAAATGTTTTGATTCAATTCCCATAATTGTTCTAAAATAAGAAACTATGACTCATCAAGTACATCCAAAATCAAGAATGTTATTCGACGATTTCTCATAAACATTCACGATCTTGCCTATTGTTTAATTCAGTGCATCTATGGCATCAGAGCCTTTGTTTCCTCTCTTTCTTTTGTTCTTTTCTTGGGTAGACAAAGAACCCATAGCACCTGGAGCTATGGATTCACTTTCGGGAGCCTAAAATTTCAATTAACTTAACTTAGTCACTAACAAGTTCACCCACTTAGTCATCAGTTTGTACAAGGAATCAATGATACATTGCAACTATAAAGATTAAAAATGATCACATAACATTATAAAATATTTGTAGATGTCATCAAATACTTGAAACACGGGAATTTAAAGAAAAATATGGAATGCAAATCAGTTTAAGGAATGCCTAAGCAGTTTCTTGAGTTGTTCAAGAGCTTGTAGTTTGACTATGCTAATTATGATAGAAAGTGAATCAAAGCATATTTTTTACACTCATATTCAGATACTCAGATACAATCAACAGCTAATTCATATGCATTTCCATTAGTTTTCTAATAGAATTCTAAAGTTGACAAGGATGTAGCTTAAGTCCTAAGCACAGTGTCATGTTCTGTATAACCCAAGAAATGATAAACTGAATGTGGGGATAAAACTTTAATAAGAAGCAGCATACAAATGATTGGATAAAGAAAGAAATCATGTTTACCTCATTATTAGTATCATGTTCTGCTTCTATTTCATCCACATTAAAATCTAGGCTTTCATTCACAAGCATGTCATTCCATTGTGTTTCTAGTTCAGCCTCCAAAGCAGCAATAGCTCCACCTGGATCTTTAGCATTGGCTCCCTGAGCCCGATCTTTCCCAAAAACTATTCCCAACTCTTCAAAATGAGGAAAAGGCTTATTGTAAAGACTAGCAACATTTGGATGTAGGACCTAAATTAGAGTCAAAACAAGCAAACTATTAGTCATAATATATTGTGAACATATGTTAAAGAGGGAGGTACACATTGAAAAAGTTTCTCTCACTGATCAACCAACTTGCAAAGACTGCAAATATTTAGGATGTAAAGAAAAAGAACCAATTAGTATTTTGTCAAGTGAACTATGTACAAATCAGGCTTCTAGAACTTGCACTAACCAAGCAACTTACAAAGATTGTGCAAACATTTGTTGTAACGTAAGCGAGGAAGAATGGTTAGCAAATTAGCAATGGTAACTTCATGTCATGAACTATTCACGGATCAAGATTAAAGAAATTAAGGCGCCTTTCAATAATTAGTAAGGTGATATGAAAAGGAAAAAGAGGAAACATGCAATGACAAATGCGTGACAACATGCATGAGCATTAGTGCAATAGTTAAAGAAACATACAATAAATAACCACGCATGACAACATGCGACAAGATTTCGAAACCACTGAGAACTACTCATTCTGACAATTGCACAAGCAGCCAAAGCTTGTTTTCCGCACTTCAGTTTAAAAAGTTCAGCTCTGGTAACATTGCTACACAGAAAAGGATCAAAAAGTCCCTTACATTTAAGTGTTCTAATCACACAGAATTGGGATTGCTCATGAAGGGGAAGATCAGACGATCACATGACCTGGTAAAAATTTGGATCATGATTTTGAGTCTTAACAATACTAAACATCAAAAAGGAAACTCAACTTGAAAAATAATATTAAAATAAGGTTGCATCATTACATTAGCTAACATCCTGCTCTCATAATAATAAATTGGTAATAGAAAGTACTGAAACAATCAAGGAGCCTCTGCTCAAATGCCACCAGTGGGACGTGTTTGATTCTGCTCAGTGCCACTCCCTTGACCTTAATTGCCAGGATTGTAATTACATCTAGCAAACCACTTGCAAATAACACACAATTCCATTAAAAGAGTGCGCATGATGGGCTTAGACTTAAAAGCATGACAATAAGTAAATTTTACCTTTATTATGATAATAAGTCATAAAAAACAAAAATCAGCATATCTATACTCATGAAAGTTTAAATTCTACCTTCACCCATTCCTTGTAAATTCTTTTCTCCACTACAATCATTTTTTCCCTATCATTCCAACCAAAACCACTAGCAACAGGGCCTATCATGTCAACAAAGGCGGAGTAGTGCTTTTTCAACATTTTCACCCCGAGAGACTCTGATATGTGGAGTAGCTTTTTAAAGGAGGCCAGATCCAAGACGCTTTTCATTGATAATTTTCTCTAAGTGCTTTGTATAACCAAGTTTGAATGTTCCATTTTCACACTTCCATGAAGTAGCAGCAAGCTCAACCAAACCTTCAACTAACTTTGTATCTTCTTGAGGTGTCCACTGACGCTTAATTTGTTTTGCATTTGGTTGTGAACTCTCCTCCATCATGCTTTCAATTTAATTAAATAATGCATTATAAAAGAAGTCAGAAATAAATAATGTTGAAGGTAAGTAATTCTTGCTACCAGAGCATAAACAATACTCACGAATTTTTGCATAAAACAATAAAAAGCAAAATACAAAGAGGTTATAACATAACGACAGATTTAAATAAGTTCAAATTAAAAAGTCATATGAGTTCAAATTACACTAAAATTAAAAAGACATTAAATGAAGACAATCTTTGAGCACGACGTCCTCTCCTCTATTTATGCCACATATCTTGAGTAAGCTCATGTCTCCATCTCTCCACTCCCCAAAGCATCACTTGTCTCCAATATGATGAATTGTTTTACTTTATCAATTCATTTGCCATATATTGACACTTTCCATCCCATCGTCTAGATCAATGGATGCATCACCACTTTGGAATTGGGTTGTCTGCGTAAGACAACATGCTTTGATTACTGGATTACGCTTGTAGGCTTGAACAAGATAAAAAGATCTCTCTCTCAAAATTGCCCGTCTTGCTTTCAATAATCCAAATGTTCCTTTTCTACAACATGTCCTAGCCTATAGATGTTTCTGAAGTATTAAAAAATTCTTAAGGTGTAATGGGTTGATTTCCTGGGTTAAAAAAACTCAAATGATATCTCTACCCTCTATAAGGTGTAAGAAATCCCTCACAATTCATGTATCCAGCATCATACAAGTAGTAGTAACCTAACAAATATGGCAAAAAAAAACTAGTATAAATAAATGAGAAAATAAATGGTTACTTTAATAACACATGAAAACTCTATTAAATACCTTGTGGAACCTCTAAAGCCATTATTATGACAGGATAATGCATCTTGTAATCTTGTAGAATCAAGACTTCCAAACCCTCCCCATCCCGCTATTATGTAGATAAATTGCAATGTAAGACAACAACTCCAAGCACATTAGCTTGTTAAGTCACCCTCCCTAGGCTTATCCCGCTATTATGTAGATAAATTGCATGTCGAGCAACAACTCCAAGCACATTAGTT